>SNQJ01S0133619.1:0-25688 GCA_010110895.2 Picea sitchensis
AGGATGATCCCACTAAATCATGAAAGCGAGTAAGATCCAAACCATTCAGATGCCACCTCACCATAGAAGTTTCTCCTTCTAGAAGATTCGAGAAAACACTCATTTTTCCCACGTGCAGGCATTCTCGCACCCTAGCTATAGAGAAACCTGCGAACACCTCGTACCCTGGCTATAGTGTAACCTGCGAGAATGGGTCATTCTCGCACCCTGCCTATATAGAAACCTGCATGCAAATTGTTCATCCCAAAGCTTGGGATGCTTAGAACAATACCCTCAAAGAAGATGTACCACAGTCCTATTGACCACTTCAGTTTTGCCATCGGTTTGTGGATGAAATGTTGTGCTTTTCTTCAACTTTGTGTCCATAAGTTCCCACAACGATGACCAAAATTTCCCAAGAAATCGGGAATCTCGATCAGAAATAATAGAAGTAGGAAGTCTAAAATGGACCCATACATTTTGGAAGAACAAATGAGCAGTCATCTTAGCTGTGATCTGCTTTTTACAAGGCATGAGTATACACATTTTTCTGAATCGATCCACAACAACATACATATAGTCATGTCCTTTTCTAGACATTGGTAAACCTCCTACGAAATCCATTGAAACACTTTCCCATGGACGAGAAGGAATTGGAAGTGGAGTGTACAAGCCTAATTTTCTGTTACTTGGTTTACTTGTTGCACACATGACACAACCTTTTACATATTTGGACATTGTTTCATTCATTCGAGGTCAATAACATAATTTTTGTAACTGTGCTACGATTTTACCTACTCCAAAATGCCCTGAAATGAGAGAAGTGTGAGCTTCTCTTATCACATGCACTCTTTCACTTTGTGGAATACAGATTTTACCAAGATGATACAACAACTTGTCATTGATATGATAATTCAATTCTTCATTCTGATAATCATGTCTTAGTGATTCATAAACTTCTTTGAAATATTCATCCTTAGTATATTGTTCAACATAGCTTGCATGAACTAAAGGACTTTGTTGAATAACAATAGAAGCATTTTTTGGTGGTCTAGATAACATATCTGCAACTTTGTTCTGAATTCCTTTCTTATACTTAATAACCAAATGAAATTGTTGTAAAAAACCCATCCATTTGAAATGCCTTGATTTTTGTAGCTTAGTTTGTGATTGTAAATATTGTAGTGGTTGATGATCAATATGTATGATTGTTTCTTTACCCATTAGGTAATGTTTCCATTTTTTAACACTTTGTACTAATGCATACAACTCTTTTTCATAGGTTGGATAGTGGATTATTGTTTTAGAGAAAGTTTCAGAATGATAGCATATTGGTTTTTTATGTTGCATTAAGACTGCCCCCATTGCATAACCACTAGCATCAGTTTCTATCTCAAATGGTTGTTGTAGATCCAACAATGCAAGTACTGGAGCTGTGCTAATCTTTTCTTTTAGTGTGTCGAAGGCTTTTTGTGCCTTGCCTTCCCACTGAAAGACTTTTTTCATACCTGTCAAATCATGTAAGGGAGAAGCTATGAAGGAGAAGTTCACAATGAACTTCCTCCAATATTGGGCTGCTCCCAAAAATCTTCTTACATCTATTACATTATTTGGCTTAGGCCAATTTACAATGACCTCAACTTTAGAGGGATCAATCTTCAATTCACCTCCCCCTACAATGTAACCTATATATACTAAAGATGTCTTTCAAAATTCACATTTAGACATCTTTAAATACAATTTTTCCTTTACAAGTATATCCAATACCTGTTTAACATGCTTGACATGTTCTTCCCAAGTTCGACTGAAAATCAGAATATCATCTAAGTAAACTATGACAAAATCATCAATGAAGGATCTAAACACATCATTCATCACCCTCATAAATGTCGCAGGTGCATTACAAAGCCCGAATGGCATTACCACCCATTCATACAATCCTTGTTTGGTTTTAAAAGTTGTTTTCCAAATATCATTGTCATGAATAAAAATTTGATGATAGCCACTTCTTAAGTCTAACTTAGTGAAAAAGATTGCATTCTTTAATTGATCTAAAAGATCATCAATTCGAGGTAGAGGATACATGTTCTTTATTGTGATTCTGTTCAGTGCCCTGTAATCAACACACATATGCCATGTGCCATCTTTCTTTGGTACCAAAACAATTGGCGAACCACACAGAGAGGAACTTGGTCGAATGGCTCCTCTTTCAATCAATTCCTGAACCTGTTTCTTTATCTCTGCATTCTTAATATTAGAAGACCTGTACATACCAACATTAGGAAGAGGTGCATCCCTCTACAAATATATTTCATGTTGAATTTCCCTTTTAGGAGGTAAAGCTTCAGATTCTTGAAACAAAATATCATAATCAAATACCACTTTTATCAAGTCCTCTTTAAGTTTAGGATCACAACCTTTAAAGAATTCAGTTTGTTCAACATCTTTTGCTTTTACTATCATAAGCACAAAGTTCTTACTTGCATTTATTAACCTCTTCATTTGATTTGCAGAAACTAAAGAAAGATTAGTTTTTATGCGATGTGCACGAACGATATATTCAATACCATCCTTAGTGAGCTGATACCTATTATCTTCCCTGTAAAAGATAGCCTTCCTATCATACAGATATGGACTACCCAACACAATACCACATATATCCAATGGAACCATATCTAGATCTACCTCATCCACAAATCCAGAAGTGATGGCAAACCTAAGTCTACACTGTTTTGTAACTTGTAATTGTTCATTATCACATACCCATCCAAGTGGATATGGCTTACGGTGTAACTTAGTTTCCAATTGTAATTTTTTAACAATTTCTTCTGAAATGAGGTTTGCTTGTGATCCACTATCAAAAAGAGTTTCAATTTTTGTATGCTTAGAGATAACTCTAATATGAAATAACTCACTTCTCTTTCTTTCATCAATAATAGGTTCATTTCTTGAAACATAACAAGAAGGAATATTACCTTGGGTACTTGTAGAAATCACCTTAGTTTCATCCCCAGAGTCTGATCCCAAATCATGTTGGATTACTGCTACAGTAGTCTTTTTTTCTTCTTTCTTCTGAAACTTTTCTGGCTTGAGCTCCAGATGAAGTTTCCAACATTTGGAAGCATCATGACCTTTCTTTTGGAAATGAGTACATGTAGGCTTATCTCCTTCCCTCTTCGAAGTAGTTGTGTGCTTACTTTTCCCTTTACCTTTAAACTTATTTCCATTGGGTTTGAAAGGTTTCTTGGAAAAGTTCTCTTTGGTATTCTTCCCCTTTGTCTCTATGTGAGTTGCTTGAACACACACCTCATCAAGGTTAGTCGGATTAAACATCAATATCATATGACGTAAGTAACTATGTAATCCTCCTATATATTTGAGAAGAGTTTCCTGGGTGTAGAGAGGTATGCCAAGTACCAATGCTCTTTTACAAAATTCTTGTGTGTATTCTTGCACACTTTGTCCCTTACCTTGTCTCAAATTCTGCCAATCCATCCTAGCTTGTTGCATATACCCTAATGAATAAAATTTATTTTTAAGTGCTGAAGTGAACTCATACCAAGAGGAAATGATTTTGACTTTTGTGGCAAGGTCCTCTTGAGATCTTCTCTCCCACCAAATGAGAGCAGTCCCTCCAAGTAAGAGAGAATCCAACTGAATTTTAACAGCATCTTCAGTAAACTTTTGAATCTTATAATAAACTTCAATTTGACGGATCCAATTGTCCAATTTTTCAGCATTAAGTTATCCATTATACATAGGTAATTCAAACTCAATATCAAGCTTTAAATGAGGCATATTAAGATCAACTTTTGTTTTTTGCTTTTCAAATGGAGAAGGAATAGAACCATCAAGAAGAGATGGAGAAGTTGGTGGGGTTTTAGGGGGTTCCTCACCACCTCCTTTTTTGTTATCTTCTGTATGAGATAGTCCACCTTGTTCACCTTTCTTTCGATCTTGATAGAGCTCCTCTACCATCGTTTGCATTCTCATGAAAGCTTTCATACATCCTTCCTCTTCTTGATCCAACCTCTGGTTCAAACTCTTCAAGTTCCCCTTCACCATGCTGAAGCTTGGATCTTGTTAACATCAACTCACAAAGCAAATGGTTAATCTAGCTCTGATACCAACTTGATCTGTTATTTAACTTGATCTAAAATTCAAGTTATTTAACCATTATTTGCATGTGAAGTTTAACTATTAACCACCTTAGTAATGAAAAATTAAAGAACTTTCATCAAGCACATGAGCACATCAACATGTAAGCAAACCATCCATGAACAAGAATTGGTAATGGAGTTCACTAGACCCACTAGCTACGTCTCCGGGCCACTTTCCAAGTGGGAAGGCCGATAGATTAAGTATTCAAATGCTTACAAAGTGACTTCTGAATTCTGTCTGTCATATACAGTAACAGACTTCAACAACAACTGCACGATGAAATTCTGAGACTTTTAAGTATGAACATGGATACCTTTCTATGTATCTGGAAGGTTCTGTGAGCACTTTTCTATCTAGATGCCTGAATGTAAAAGCTGAAGCTGGATCTGGAATCCTTGCAAAAAATTGATACTTTTGAGTATAAACTCAATATATTTCAGAAACTGGACTCAGAATTCCCTTCTTGGCATAATTCCCAAAATCTGCCTCTGATCTGTACAGTCCGTACGGCCTCGGGATGCATGCTAGTCTAGAATCACCTCAATTTGCATGCAAAACCACCTCGATCTATGTGCAAAACCACCTTGGTCACTGTGAAAAACCACCTCAGTCTGCGTGCTAGTCTCTGCCTACATCAAAACTCCTCCTCGAAATCCGTGCCCATGGCTCATTTAAATAAGAAAACAATGGTATAAAGAGGCACGAGTTATGGGCCACATGCCCTCCAAAATCCCCCAAATCTCGGCACTTTTTAAATTTACTTTGCCACTTCTTGCCACATCCCATGGCTGTGGCGCATTGGTAGCTATGTTGGTTAGGGGGACAGAAGTCCCGGGGTCAAACCCGTAGGCTTCTCCTCCCACTGGATATGTTTTTGATATAACATATGATTTGAACTTTGGTTTGGCGCGATTTGGTTTAATATATATGGTATATATATATTATATGCATATGGTTTGGAATATAGTTTTAACATATGTTTTGGGTGCATCATATGGTTGTCACTTATATTACATATGATATGTTTTAACATATGTGTTTTGGGTTTTACATATGGTTGGCACATTATATGGTTGTGGACTTTGGATATATGGCATAGTTTTAATAGCATTTAAATACCAAGGGGGGGGCTTGTTGTTGGAAAGGTTGAGGGCTAAGCCCTTGACCACCCCCTTTTCTTTCCCCAAACCATGGGGTCATGGTGGCCTTATTATAAGGTCTTGGGTTCAATTCCCATATCCCCAAATTACTTTTCTTTTAACCATTTCTCACCATTTTAACCATCTTTGACGAAACTTCAACTGTTGATATCTTCGTCATCTAGAGGTCGTTTTTCTCGAAACGAACGTCACCGGAAAGGTGTTGATGAGCTCTTCCATTTTGTAATATTTAATTTTCATTTTGAATACTTTAACTCTATCGAATTGTGAGATGATCCACCTAGATCACGAGAAATACACAACAGATCTACATCTCAAAATCAAAAGATATACATGTATATTATCCATCTTCAAGAAGACAATGATGCCTGATGGTTGGATATAAGGTATTTAGAGCTCGAGCAACAACTTCAAAATATTCAAAACTCAAGTAGGAGTGTAATGGAAGTGTACGACTTCACTACCTAGAGGTCTTTGATGGCTCATCAAGAACATACAAGAGGATATTGGTGATCAGGTGGAGAAATTCATTGATTTTGAGTAAGGACTTGATTGGGGCTTTTGGGGTGGTCGGGCATGAGAACAAGAGACAAACTATAGAAGGGTTGACTCAAGTTTATCAAAACTTCCCTTGGACCAAAGAATGACAAAATATGAGACTTAGGCAACATGGAATTGACATCAATTCATGATGCAGGAGGTAGCGTGAACTCTCCAAATGTTTGGAAGGATAACCAAACGGAGAAGGACACAAATCTATGTAGTGAGAAGAACTTCCTAAGGTCATATTGAATCCTAGGGCTTGAAGAACAAACAAAAGGATGTGCTTTGTCCAAGGGTGACTCATTGTGTTGTTAACAAAAAGAAGATAATTTTCCCTTCATCTTTTTGGGGTAGATTTGATTTTTTTGTCTTTTTCAATAATTTTGGGAACCTTGAAAAAGAATAAAATAATGCTACGTTACAAAGGAGGATTGAGCATTGCAGACATACTAGTTCCAAGTGCAAGGAACACACTGATGCTTAGAGCAAGCAGGCATATGCAGGAAAAGGAGACTCGGGAAAAATCCTCCATGGGTCAAGGTGTCAAGACGCAAAGGAAAAGTGCAACAAGGTTTTCATATAAGGCATGCTTCAAATGGTTCAGTTGAGAGAAACATGGAGCCGACATTAGGCCAAATATGCAGCGATGAAAATGTGGTTGATACAACACAATGATAATGTCCTTCGATGTAATTTTAATAAGCCCAGAAAAGGTAAGCTCGACGTTTTTTCATTTTTAGAGAGTCTGAAAAAGTGTTAAAGGAGACTCCACTGGGGTACCTTTTTCGAAGGTAGTCTAGTTGGCTCGAAAAAGGGGTAAACTAGCACTGAAAAAACATCGATTCAAAATGATTTTAACGAGTGTGACAAAGACAATATCACTCGACAATATTTTCATATTTAAGGAGTCTGAAAAGAGCTTAACTATAGACTCTGTAAGGGGTGTTCTTCTTGACCAATTTAACGAGTGTGAAGAGACAAGGTCACTCGAAAATCTTTTCAATTTTAGGGAGTCTGAAAAGATCTTAAATGGACTCCGTGGGGGTTCCTTTTTCATAAATTTAGTCCCTCAGGCCCAAAAAAGGGGTAAAATTATACCTGATAATACTCTTCTAGTGAATCAAAGTTCCTAAAGTATACCTTTGTTTGTACATTTGACCATTCGGACCGAAAAAGGGGTAAACTACCGCCGGACAAACGTGCCTTCGAATTTTAGTTTAGCGAGCGTGAAGAGAAACAAGATCACTCGACAATATTTTCATGTTTAGAGGGTCTGAAAAGGGCTTAAAAGATGACCCGTTGTGTTTTGGGAGTCTCGAGGGTGAGGTCAAGAGTGATAGTGAATCATGCAAATGAGGCTCAAACTCGTGATCAGGAAAAACTAATAAGGACTCCCGAGCCTATATTCATTAGTGACAACATGGACACCAAAATGCGACCAGGATCTACCTAGGTCATCCATGTGAAAGTAGGCTCTACCACTAATTTACGACACTTCTAGAGCAGGAGTGAGGGTTCTGTGTCACAATTCAGTGCGATCGATCCTATGTCAAAGCGAAAAAGACAACGAGGTGCAACAAGTGGAGGTGGAATCCTATCTTATGTGCACAAAGTTGGAAAAATGACTTTTTACCAAAAGACCTTTAAGAATAACCCAACTCTCAAAAACAAATTCCCAAATACCCAAAGTACCATTTATCGTAACATCCCCCAAGAAACTCAAGAACCATACTAAATGATTTTCAAGTTAGAAAAAAATGACAAAAGGGTCTAAAAAATGACAAAAAGGGGCCAAAAAGTCTATAAATAGAATGTTGGCAGCTCATTATCACCATTGTAACTTGCGAATTGACCAAAAGTCAAAAAACACCCCTTTGCTGAAAGAGTTGATTCCGAGATCTTTAGTGGATGAAACGAACTTCCTCTTGGACCAAGTAAGTACAAACTAGCCTCTCTTGCATTTCCATCCTTTATTTTTGCATTTATTTTTGTTTTTTTGGGGGCCGCTGACCTTTAAAGAGGTCGGCCCTGCATGTACGTAGTCTGTCCAAGAACATCCCATGTGTACAGAAGATAATTTTCCTACGTGCACACACGACTATCACCAAGACAACCCACATACACCCTCAAACAAGTGGAAAAAGTGAAATGGCAAGAGTTAACTCCAAAATTTGGCATTTTGTAGGATATATGTTCATTGGAAAGAGAAGGAGCATGAGGAAATTGATTTTTTGGTCTCAGAGGACCCTGCTGCTATCATTGTTTTGTCACAATGTGGGTTGTTAAAGTTCTTCCAGTGTCCGTTTATGAGGGCACAACCTAGGTTGTTGAATGCTTTGATAGATTACTGGCATCCTGACATAGAGTTATTCATGCTCGAGGGGTAGTCATTGACTCGAACGACTGAAGAAATTTACTTCCTAACTGGTCTCTCAAGGAGAGGGGATCTAATCAACTTGTGTACTTTCCCCCCGGGCCTCACAACATTGAGGAGTTGATTGGAATCTATTGTGAGGTTGGTACTGAGAAAGTAGGTTCCCATGTGCCTATACATAAGATCAACAACCTATCACTCAAAGCGATAGTTCTACTCATTGGGCAGATCACTAGATCCGTGGCTTTGCATCAGGCTTCCCAGGAACACATGCATTGTGTAGTACAATGCTTAAATGCACGGATTTTCGACTTGAGTACAACCATGATGTATTGCATGAAGAGACAACTAACAGAGTGTCAGATATGGGAGCATTGAAACTTTGGGTTTAGGACTATTTTGTGTTCCTTTTTCTTCGAGCGGGTACCCATTCTTAGTCCTCGAGAGACTATACAAGGGCACGAGGCCTCTTTCCTAGTGCTATGCAGATGGGTGGTGTTGTTGCTGTGACAGGGGGGAGGGAGGACTATCGAGGCATTTGATGATAAATTTTTTGACTAGTGGTCACGAAATATTTTGGCAACAGAGGACTACCCCTATGATGGGATCAATTTTTCTAGGGATCCTGACATTCCTGTACCTCCCAGAGCGAAGTGAGGAGATATGGGTAAGTTTTTCTTTTCAAAGTTATGTCTTTTTATATATATCATTTTTTTTTTATACCAGAGTATCTGACACTTATGTATCTATTATGTACATATGTGGAACTAGTGCATCCAACAAACTTCTTGAGGACTAGGTGGCGTCCTCGACTAGAGGCAAGACCAACTGCATCCCATGTACCAACAACAACAGCAGGGGGACCTCCAGTCGGAGAGGCTGAGAGAGTATTGAGACGAGTGGAGTGGAACCTCACCGCTCTCACTCGTACAGTCCATATGGCAAAGATCAAGGATATCCCATCATCGATGCAACCTCATGTAGTTGGGGTGCCACGAACCTGGGTCCAACTCTTTTGGCATTTGGCAAACTCCATTGTTCACTATGGCAGGGCCAACAGGCCCCGCCCTTAGCTAGGCTGGAATACTTACGTGCCGAGAGCACTTTTTGTATATTTTTGAGGGCATAAGCCCCACAACTCTTACTGGACATATTTTTGAGGTGCTTGTGCCCACCCATGTACTATGATATTGTTGATATATATATGGATATTTTACATCTTTTTACGTCTTATGGATTACATTTATTTTACAAATGTATTTACATGTGTGTGTGTGTGTGTTCTTTTCCTTACATGTGTGTAATATGCCAATCTAATACATGATTAGCTAGAGTATCTATGATTTGATTCAATCTCCTAGGAACATGGATATACATAATGTAATCAAAGCTTCGTTCTAAGAGACGTACTCTAAGGAACTGTTGGTGTAGAGTAGGATAGTAAATGCGGTAAACCCCATTTTAACTAGGACACAACCAACTGATCATCTAAGTAGACCCGGAGGTGAGAGATACCATGCGACAAAGCGTCACAAAGAAACTCTAAGACTGTGGTATATTCGATGACATTGTTTGTGGTGTCACCTAAACATATACCTCTTGAATAAAGAAACTGGCCATGAGGTGTGAAAATCACCCAAGTTGCGGAAGCAAGCCTCTGAGTGTGTCGGCTAGAGCCGTCTGCAAACCCAACAAACACCTCTGATTCACTTGACATCTACCATAGTGAAATATATGACATCAAAAATGACACGTCCATAAGACCAAAAAGACAAAATCTAAAAAGAAAATGTATAAGACTATACATATGTTACAGGAAGTCACCCAGGGCGACCCAACCTACGAGTAATACTTCTTGAGGTAGAGCCCATTTCTAGGCTCCGCCAAAGAATTTCCCTCAATGTCCACCAGACAATAAGCACCCTTCTTTAGAACCTCCTTCACGATGAAAGGTCTGAACCACATGGGTTTGAACTTGCCTGCCCCCAGGGGGTCCTTATCTTGGTCATAGACTAGGACAAGGTCGCCTTCAGAGAAAATCCAAGGACAGATGGACCGATCATACTGGCACTTGACTTTTTGTTTGTGAGCCTCATTAGCCAAGGATGCATCCCGATGCTTCTCATGGAGCTCTTCAAGATATAATAAATGATATTCAAGCGGGGAAGTGTCTGGTAATAACTGTACTACCAACTTTAGAGACGGGATCTGGCACTCAATAGGCAATACTGCTTCCAACCCGTAAATGAGTTGAAAAGGTGAGAAACTGATTGAAGTATTAACAAACGGTCGGTAGGCCCATAGTGTCAAGCACAACATCAAAAGCCAATTTGACATGGCCGAATTGATCGTTCGCTGTAGAATAGTCTTAAGGGATTTATTCAAAGCTTCCACCTGACCATTCTCTTATGAGTAGTAGGGTGACAAATGTTCTTTCCTCATCCCAAGCTTTGACATTAAATTGAACATCATTTTTTTTTCTGAAAGTGACTACCATGGTCAGTGACAATCTCTCTCGGGACGTCGAACCTTGCTATTATCTGGTTAAACAAAAAGATAATTGTTTTGTCGCCATCATCTTTAAACATTGGCATAGAGTTGACCCACTTCATGAAGTAGTCTACTACTACGTTGATATAATTGTGTCGCCTTGCGGAAGGAGGGTTGAATGTAGTGCAATCAATCCCCCACTTGGTGAAGGGACCAACTGTGATGACAGGAAACATGGGAGCAGGGTGTGCCCTCATCTTTCGAGAGAATATCTGACACGGGTGGCACTTCTTGACCGATTCAACACAATATTTGATTAATGTTGGCCAAAAGTAACTGGCTTGTAGAATCATTTGGGCTATTGCCAACCCAGACAAATGACCATCACATGCTCCTATGTGGCAATCACTAAGCATGGTTTTCGCTTCTTCATGAGTGAGACACCGAGAAAGGATGTAATCTATGCCTCGACGATACAAAGTGTCCTCAAGTATGAAATAGTTCTTGGCTTGAGGGCATATATGACGACACTCATCACGAGAAGAAGAGGTGGGGCACTTCAAAGTCTAGAGATAGACTAGTATATTTACATACCAGAGTTCTAAAGACACGAGCAAAAACATGTCTCCTTTGATAGGAAACTCCTTGGGTATAACATCACCCGATTCAATCGGAAGTTCTGAAATGAGTTCCATGAAGAACAACGACTTTTTGGATTTCTAAGAGACAAAATCCATGTCGAATTCTTGGTGGATAACTATCCATATACTGATATTTCTGCTGATTACACATCGTGTCAACACGTATTGAAATGGATTCACAATGGCAATGACGATGGTCTTGAAAAACAAGATGTAATGACGAAACTGCTGGACAACATGAACGGCTGCCAACAAAAGTATTTAAACGTGGGAATAATTGAGTTCCAGTCCAACCAGGCCTCGACTCAGGTAATAGATCATGTATTCTGAGAGAAAATCATCCTCCTGAACCAAGACCATGCCGATGTTTGACTTTTCAGTGGCCAAGTACAATAAGAAATATTTATTATAATTGGGTGGTCGAAGGAAAGGGGTAGACGTGAGGGCATGTTTCAACACTTCGAAAGAGCACTGAGCGACTTCGTCCCAATGAAAAGGAACATCCTTCTTTAGTAAACACATGAAACCCTTTGTGATCTAGGCATAGTTTGTGATGAAACTCTGTAAGAAGTTCGCTTTTCCCTGTAAATTCTGAAGATGAGGGATTTTGCACGGGGGAGGCAACTGAACTATCACCTCAAACTTTAGAGGATCGACCATGATCCATGTTGTCGAAACTATGAAACCAAGCAGATGACCAGATGTTATGCAAAAACTGCACTTGTTTGGATTCAAGCGAATCCGATAGTAGTGACATTGCTCAAAGATAAGTCAGAGGTGTGTTGGATGGTCATTTCTCTTACGATATCGTGATGCTAAATCATCAAGATAATCCTCGACTATGTTTTTGAGGTTGTGGAAAGAAAAATACATGGACCACTGAAAAGTAGCTCCATCATTTTTCATACCAAAAGGCATATTCCGATAAGAGAATGTACCCCATAGACAAATAAAAGAGGTTTTGTGTTGGTCTTTAGGTTTGATCTATATCTGATTGTATCCCAAAAAACCATCCATGAAAGAAAAGGCCTCACAACCTGTGCATTCATCGACTATCTGGTCAATAAATGGCATGGGGAAATTATCCTTTGGACATGCTTTGTTCAAATCACTGAAGTCTATACATATGTGAATCATACCCTACTTTTTGTTGACTGGCATGGGATTTGACACCCATTGAGTGAATTGAACGGGGTAGATGAAACCAACTTTGAGTAGTTTCTTGACTTCAGCCTTAATAGCTGCTGCTTTTTTGGGATTAACTGGATAAGGGTTTTTCCAGACCAGCTTGGCATCAGGATATGTCGTGGTTTCATGTTCAATGATTCTTGGATCTATGCTTGGAATTTCCTCGTAAGACTAGGAAAACATGTCACAAAATTCTTTAAATAAATCCGTGTAGATTCTAATCTCCTCGAGGGAGCAATATGCTTCGACGAATATATTCTCCATGACGCCAAGGATTCTGGAGATATCAATAGGTATTGTTTTAGCAATGGTTTCCATATTTCCTTCAACTGAAACAACATGTGTAGCCAAAGGATTGATTGGACAAGGCCTATCTCCAGTCATAGTTAGAGTGAAATTTCTCGCTTCAATTATTCTTAACTCTGGGAGAAAATAAGATCTGTGATGGATATCATCCCAGGGTTTGTCTAGACTAGTCATTGCCTCAATAATCACCTCGTCTGAGGGAAAGACTAAGTCTAAAGAATCAGTATTGAAAAGGGAACATTTAGCCCAAATAGGCTCGAGAATCGGATCTAACTCTTGTGCGGGAGTTGGAATGGGGCTGGCGAAAGATTGCTAGACTATAGAGTACGCAACTTCTTCCATGGACAAATGCATGTCCATGGCATGGTTCCCTGTCAGTTCCATCGTAGATGATGGGGAAGGAATATTCCATGTATCGTTAGAGCAAGTCATGTGAAATGACGAGATTTGAAATATTTCATCCCTAGGATGGTCGGGGACAACTGATATGTAATGGACATTGCTGGTCGGAGGCGAGTAATCGAAAGTACCCATCAAAGGTGGGCACAAACCAACCCCTACGATGACGATGCTGGGCTGAGGGTTATCAATCATCGGGATCATGGATACCTCTGATGAAGGGTCAGGACGAGAGAAGGATAATTGATCAATGGACACGATCCGACCCTCATGTGGAAACAACAAGACCTGAAAAAATGTCACGACCAATTCTTGCATATCATAGTTCCAACTCCTTTCTAACAAGATATTATAGTCGAGAGACACATCAACCACTTCCACCTCCACGCACACGGTCTTCCCCCCTAACTGCATGAGGAAAGAGGGGATGATTCCATGTGGTCAGAACAAACAACTGTCGAAAATGGTAAGAAGAGTATGTGACAGAGACAAAATGGGTTGGCCAATGGCCTTCCAACATGCCAAAGACATCACACATGTCGAGGTACCCTCATCAACCACCGTGCGAAAAATGTTCCGAGTAAAGTTTTTCATGGTGTAAGACACTACTATCTGAAACCCCACGTGGTAAGGAAGACAATGTTTTAAGTCAGTCGTATCAAGCATGATCTTTCCTAGATTACAAGTCTCAACAGATCCTAAGGCAGCTAATAGAGCCTTTCTCCGGGAAGGGCAACTCTGGAGGACTTCCAAAGAAGACATCACACAAGGGGTTTGTGAAAAATCCTCTACCATAGAGTAATTATGGGCGGCCCTTGCATTTGGGTTGTGGGAATCTTTCTTGAATGAACCTTTTGGGATGCATGTCCTTGTTTCTCCCAACGTCTTCTCAATATGGAGAGGAAGAGATGTGTTTTTGGCTTTTTTACTCTTCTCATAGGTGTTTGGAATTCCGTAGTTGTGTGTCCTAGTTGTTAAGTCAACTCTACCTTTCATCATGTACACATTCACCGATGAAGGATTACTCGCAGATGGAGGGGGTCCTTGACTGTCCCCTTCTGTGCTCGAAGAGGGTTGAGTTAAATTTTTCCCATATGGAAATGGATTCGTTAACATGGCAGCCTATTTCTGTGCCAATAACTTTTGGGCCTCCGCAAGCCGAGGGCACTGGTGAGTCGAGCGGTCTTTCATGCAAAGATTACATGGGTACTTTGACTTCTTCTTTTCTGTGTTTCCCTCGCCAACATTATTGGCAGGTTTCTTATCCCCCTTACCCTTCTTTAATTGTTTCTTCTTTCCATCAGGCTGTTGGGTTGCCTTCGGGTTTTTCGATTGCACAGTTTGTACATCTAACGTTTGAGTAGGGGGAGCAGCTGAACCAGTGGTCTGGTTGGCCGTTGTTTGATGTATTGAAAATTTCTGCAATTGATTCGACAACTGATCAATGGGCTTCATTTTCACTGAACCAACAATTCCATCGGCATGTGGTCCAGATCTATGTCTGGTGTTGTCAAGTATCGACTATGGTTCATATGGAAAAAATTTGTAAAGTAAACCATATTGAGAGTAAATCAACTCTAGCTATTGAGCTCTCATTATAGCTTCTTTTTCTTAAAAGACCCCCGAGGTTGCGACATATTTAGATAACTAGGGTACCAAAGAATTAAGGAACCACTCAAGGAGGAATGCTGGTGGGATTGGTACTTTTATCAAACTCTTTCGACGTCTCCATTCTCATATGTGATCTGAGATATGGTCTGCTTTTGTCTACTCAAAGTTGGCCAACAATTTGGTTCCAGTGTCGTATCTCAAAAGTAATTGTAAATGGTTTAAGAAAGACATTGCCAATTCACCGAAGGAAGATTATATTGAGAGGTCGAGCTCAATGCACCATTTCACAACACTCCCAATGAGAGTGTGTTGAAACAAATGCAACTAGATGAAGTCATCTCTCAAAAAGTTGGAGGAGCACCATAAATGGAAGGTAGTCACATGATCACCTGGATTTTCGTTAGGCTTAGCCTCGAAATTTGGAATGTCTGAAGGCAACTTGGTTGGAATAGGAGGCCAATGTGGATCATGACATATGGGGTCATTTAATAACCTTGTCAATTCTAGCAAGTGCAGAGTTTCCAGAAAAGGTAATTTGGGTTATTGATTATAACCAGGAAAAAAGGATCTTGGAGTTTGGCTGGCACCAGGTTGCCAAGAAAAGTTGGGTTGTTGGCTAGGGTTTTGGTAATAACCATGGCCATGACCAACGTACATATACTACATTTGTTGATATGTCATCGACGGATCCCTGTAATAGGACATAAAGGGATGAGATTGCATCACATTCCAAGGATTTTGGGAAGGGTTGCCCCTATCGATCCGATGGGCATAGGTGTTGAACCTTGCCTAGGGTTCCATTGGCTATGGAAGGGGTTTCCCCTAGTCGACATCCCTGATAAGGGAACTAACCCCTGCCATGGATTTCAAGGTCCTTATGAGGAAGGAATTCCTAAGTTTGCCACTTGTGTAGGAATAGTACTCTGCATAAGATTTTGTTGTCCATAACCGGGGTTGCCCTCGACCAAGATGACAACTGACGAGAATGCGTTGTTACCAAACATGCCGAACAAATAGAATGGTGTTGAACCTACCAACATGCTATAAGAAGGAATTCCTTGACTCCCTGCTCCAAACTAACTATAATTTACGTTTGGCCCAATGGAGTGCTGGTGAGCACCGTTGAGCGAAGGGGACGACGGAAGTATATGACCCCCTACGTAAGGGAAATAATTATAGGGAGCTGAAGTTCCCCCCATGGATCCTTGCAGAGGAGTGTTGGAGTTCCCTACCCCAAGACCTAAAGTCTATAGAGTGGTGTAGGAAAGGACAATGCTCGTACCGAAGCCAGGCATCCTGTACGTGAACGGAGGGCATGTCGCACTCTGGGTGAACAGAGCAGTGATCACTTCCATAGATGGAATCATACCATTACCCAAGGTAGAGGCGGTCGAGACCATGGTGGTCCAAACTGACGACAGTTGGATGGGAGTCGAAAAACCCCTTGTGGTGACAGTCATAGAGGGAGTATGAGAATTCCCTGAAGAAGTAGCAACATTTGTCTCCATTGTTGCTGGTGACACTACCTGATGCTCATAAGGTTTAACCTGTACGACAATGGGTGTCGATAGATCATTGATTGAAGGGTTATAAGGACCAAGAGCTTCTACTCTGAGGTCGACAATGGTTGGTTTCTCCGGAATCAAATGTTCTCCTCTCGGAGATAGGTCGAGCTTAGTTTCCTGTAACCCAGTCACCTCAAAAGACCCTTGCTGGTCTAGTTTTTGCCTTAGTGGTGGCAGGGGTGGCTCAGAGTCAACTAGAGACAGGCCCAAAATCCTTCACGACCGACGAAGCGCCTGATCCTCCACTGTGTGATAATATCAATGACACACTAGGGATTTTTATAATTGTTAAAAAACCAACACACACTAGAAACATCTCCTATGAGATAATACAAGAATACTACTAGCTAGTTGGAAGAACAGTTACAACAACCAACACTAGAGAAACTTACTGGTGCAAGTGAAACTCGAATACGGAAGCACCCTCCAGGTATACTCTACAAAGAATGGCCTAATTTATGCCCTAGGTACCGTGGTATACCCCTGCAGTCACATGTGTATGTCACTAATATAAAGGCAGCTAGGTTGCCAGCGCGTGAATAGTCACCAGAAAGGTACAGTCGACAGTTGGGTGGACTACAATGAGTAGGGTATCAAGCCTAAAACCTATCAAGGGTATCAAAATAAAGTGTTCTGCAAGACAACTGAGGACCTCGAATGGATTCGAGACCTATGAAGCTCCGTGGCAATTGCGATCAACAAAATCCCAATATAAGCCTTATATATGCATTCCCCACTATGCTTGGTCCGACTTTGGAGGGTTTATCTCTGCTACCTTTCCTTACATGACCTCGTGTTTAGCCCCTATGTTAGAGAGGGGTACCGAATAACTTTCACGGTTACTGGACTTTCAAGCACTCCCTAGCTCAGACTCTTATGTTTGTTTTTGTAGCCTTGAAGAGTTTCCTCTCCAATCCTAAATCAAGGCTCTAGCCTTGACTAAATTGATGGACCCTTCAACCACAAAGTCTAATAACTTTTAATTAAGCGTTAATTTTAGTGGTTGTCTTAATTCAAAAGGAACGAAAGTGAAACCATTGATGTTCTTTAAGAGACGAAAGAGAAGAGAATAAGATGATACTGGAAACAAAAGTACCTCTTTTATCACAAATAAAGATTTTCCAATTTATACTCTTTAACCAAACTTTTCGTAACTACTTTTCTCATATCTTTGAAAATAAAAAATTACAACAAGATTTCGCTCAACTACAAGCTACTTAATGTCCTAAGAATTCAAGGAAAGAACTTAAGAACACTTTCTTTTTCCTTGGTAAATGAAACAACTAACCTAAACTACTTTACCAAACAAAGAAATGGTTTTTTTTTTTTTATTGTTTTACACTTCAAAACAAGAAATTTGAAAATGAATTCTTTTCTTTTATTCTAAAGAAAAAAAGGGGAAAATGACGACAATTCAAGACCAAGAAATGAATTTAGGCCCAAACGTAGATCGCAGGGAGTCACTAACAATACCAAACATGNACACTTCAAAACAAGAAATTTGAAAATGAATTCTTTTCTTTTATTCTAAAGAAAAAAAGGGGAAAATGACGACAATTCAAGACCAAGAAATGAATTTAGGCCCAAACGTAGATCGCAGGGAGTCACTAACAATACCAAACATGCAGATCAAAGCAGACTCACAAACGTGTCTAAAAACCCTATCAAAGAAAACACAAGAAATATTTTGATGAAAAGAAAGCTATGCTGAGGTTAGACCTAGGCTACAGACTTCTATAAAAGAGACTAGGGCTTGATCAATAAAACCCCTGAGAAGTGTGACTTCTGATAGGGAAGAGGATGGATGCCTCTTCTAATAAAAAATTTCTCAATACAGGCATGCTACTGACACTTCAGCAACCAGTGTATGTACGTGGGATGTCCAAAGGTAGGGTGCATATGCATGTGTGCAGGCCTACTACAGGCCGCATACACCTATGTAACTTCTCAAAAAAGATGAAAACTAATAGTCAAGAAAAATGCAGGGAGTACTGGTATGGAAGACTAACATCCCTTAAAGACACATAAGCTCACAGAAACTCAAAAAATAGTCAATAAACTGTTTTAAAGCACCCAAAAGAAATATACCCAAAGACCCTAGAGGCTTCCCTAGTACAGTTGCCAATTCTGCTATAGTGAGAAAACCCCTCTACGGACTACACCAAGGTTCTAAAATGTAGGCAGAGCTAACCATCTAAAGTATCCTACTTTTTATCAACTATCCCGACATTATTCCACAATCATACATAAAAGACAAAGTATAGGGATCCGGTAGGCATACCTTAAACTCCACATCCGATGTCGATCCCTTTGCGTTCGGTTGTCTCTTGTCTACAAGTCTCCTCCCAAGGTTGACCTGCATTTACCAAAAGACAAAAAAGAAACTACAATCATGCATTCTATGTATGGATTAGTGGGTTAGACATCATAATCAAAACATAAAGATTTAAGACATCATTTGGCGGGATGGAAAAAGTACTTCTTTATATTAATATCACAAAAGTCGTTTACAACATGAGATCGACAATACTCCTCGAACTTGGTCCCGGGCTCCTCTTCACCATGCACCAACTGCTTCCACGTGTTCTTCTCCTCTTCAGTTCTCTCTAGGGAAATGGCAAGAATTTTCAAATAAGGAAGATGGCATTCTGGCTCAACTCACAATGTGGTTGCAAAATATTGGGGCAATGGGGGAATATTGAAATGGGCAGAGTTTATATGCTCTCATGCTTCTCTTTGAATGGGGCCCCAACACCTTCTTTTATAGTCCAAAAAGAGATATTAATGGTTGGGGTGACTGGCTATGGGCGGTCAAACGGTTAAGTAATGGCCCAGAAAACCGTATCCATATTCAATTTTCTTTTTTCATGATTTTCTATGAGTGTACGCAAGTTGTAGTGGTCCAGAAAGCGTGTGTACATAGGCAATAGTGGTGTAGGGTGAGTACACCTTCAAAAAAATGGTTTTTGTAAGAGTTGTTCAGTGATGGTTTGGAAAATATAGCAAGTAAGATGGCCTAATTCCAGGTATGCATGTCCGGTGCAATTTAGGGTTATAACAATGCATTCTCCAAGATTTTGTTAAATGCCTCTACTCTTCCATTTTCTTGTGGGTGATATGGTGTGCTCTTATGATGATGGAATTCAAACTCTTCGGTCATGGCATTGATAGTGCTATTGATGAAGTGTGTGCCTTGGTCTCTCATCAAAACTCTTGGGAATCGAAATCTAGTGATTACTTGTTCAAATAGAAAGTGTGTTGTTGTTTCTGCACTACAATCCTTTACTGGTGCTTCTTCTGCCCATCTTGTTAGATATTCTGTCGTGGTAATGATGTACCTGGCTCCTGTTCTTTTTTCCGATGGGTTGATTGGTCCCACAAAGTCTATCACCCATTTATCGAATGCCTGCAATGTTGCTTGTGGTCATAGTGGAATCTTGTCTCTTCTGTTGGGTTTACCTACCCTTTGATAGACATCGCATCTTTGACAGTAATCCTTCGAGTCTTGGTGAATAGTCAGCCACCATAATCATGCGCACAATACCTTTTGCACGGTAGCTTTGCCTGTGTAATGCCCTCCTGCTATTCCCTCATGGGCTTCTGCTAAAACTCTTGATATTTCGTGTTCTAACACATATCTGCGCAAGATGATATCTACGACCATTTCGTGTTCTATCTCTTGATCAGTTGATAGTCTGCAACCCAGACTACTAGGTTTTTCTTCTACGTGGTGTTATATTCCTACGACATAGTACCTGTGTTTAAGTACTGAATGATATCTACAAAGTATTCATCAACAATCTGGACTGAAAATAATTGTGCATCCGAGAAGTTGTCCTCTAAGTTCATAGGTTCTTCTCCATTTGTGACCCTTGACAGGTGGTCAGGTCCTCCATTCAATTTTCCTGGCTTCACTATTAATTTGAAGTCAAATTCTTGAAACAACAGTAACCATCAACATATTATCCCCCCCAACACTAGCTTGTTGACTAGGTATTGCATGGCTAAGTGATATGTGAAAATCTTAAAGTGTTTTCCCAATAAGTAATGTCTGAACTTCTGTAGTGCGTAGACCATAGATAGGCCTTCTCTTTCTGTGGTGTTGTAGTTCTATTATGATTCTAATAGATTTCTGCTCACAAAGGCTATAGGGTGGTCTAGCTCTCCCATTCCTGGCTGCGCCAAGATAGCTCCAAGGGCTATGGATTATGCATCTACATGTACATGGAATGTCTTCTCCTAGTCTGGAAATAATAATATTGGGGCGGTGACCATATTTTCCTTCAGGGTATACAGACCATGTTGACACTCGTCGTTCCATTAAAACTTTGTATCTTATCTTAACAAATTTTCCATTGGCCCGGTAATCCGTGTGTATCCTTTGATGAAATTTCTATAGTATCCTATGTGTCCCAATGTTTCTCTTAGTTCATAGATTTTTTTTGGTGGTGGAAAGTTAACAATTACTGCAATCTTTGCAGGATCTACTATTAAACCTTATTTGCATACTATATGACCCAATAGTATCCCAAACGGTGTTCGAAATATGAATTTCTTTATGTTTAATGATATCTGGCACTGTTTACATATTTCTAACATTAGTCATAAGAATTCTACATGTTATTTAAACAAACTATAGACTGTCCAATCATCCAAGTATACCTCGAGAAACTGGTGGATGAATTTCTTAAACACGACGATGACTACTCTGGAAAATATTGTTGGTGCATTCTTTAGTCCAAATAACATGATTGTGTACTGCTAAGATCCCCATTCTGTCATAAAGGTGGTCTTATATATGTCTTCCTTTGCAATCTTGATCTGATGGTAGCCTGAGAATCCATCAGTGAATGAGTAAGCTTCGTGTCCTCCTACATTCTCTAACACTTCATCCATGAATGGTGTAGGGAACGGGTCATGTAGGCATGCATCATTCAACTTTATCAAGTCAACACATATCCTTATTCCTCCTTGTTTTTTTTCCTACACTACCATTAGGCTTATCCATTCTGATTCCTTGAATGGTTCTATGATTTTGGCTTCGAGCATCCTGTCGATCTCATCTTTGAATTTCTTCTTGTATGGTCATTGTCTGATTGGTTGTGCATTAGCTCTGAGAGGTATCTTCATTCCTCCTATCTCTTCTGATATACCTTTCATCTCTGTAAATGTCATAGGAAATAGGTCGTTGTACTCACGCAGTAACTCTGCTATTCTCTCTACTGTTTGTTCATCTCAGTAATCTCTGATACTGGCCATTTTTTGGTTCTCGACTATCCCAATTTTGAATTTATTTACCTTGATCGGCATGGAAATAACTTCTATTTTGATAGGTGGACCCTCCACTTCTATTTCACCTTCTACTTCCTCGATTTGAAGATCGCACAGATCGTCTTCATCTAATGCTTCCTCTTGGACATAGTAACATGACAATAGTTCTTTGACTATGTGCTTGTTACGTTGTTGTTTTTCTGCTATAAATTCAACTTTTGGTTCCTTATGAATATCACCCTCTTATCCATTTAAGAGCTTCATCTATGTTGGGGTTCTCATGCTCGAATGAGAAAGTGACTGTAAAATTCTTTTGCAATGTCGTCCAGGTCGAAGTTCCTTTGCGTAGTTCTTGGTCTGTATACCAGTTCGTTGGTATGCCCTCTAGAGTGTGTATGAAATGATGAGGCCATTCCTCAGGGGGTGTCATTTTCCACAGTGTCCTGCACTTCTCCAAGTGTACCACTGGTGCACCATGTCCCTCATACTTATGCTTCTTGTTGTATTTATGTTATGTGCAAAACCTTATGCGCAGTAACCACTTACATTGGTACCAATCTGTGATTGTCTCTTTGTGTGCACCCCACCATCTTGAAAGTGTGGCCTTGAGTTCTATGTCAAGTGTTAACAATCTCTGATTCTCTAAAACGTCATCTTCATACTGTGCTAAGAATGTTTCCAAATCATTTATTCCATGGAAGCTAGGTGGTTCCCTTATCTCCATGCCTACCCATTTTACTGCGCGATCTATTCCTGCACATATTCTTATGGAAACTTCTTGTAACCTTTGTTTCTAGTTCTCTAAACTGGTGTCTGAGTCTATCGCACATGAATTAATTATCCGCCAACTGAGTACTCCGTCTGCAGTTGGGCTTACGTAATCCTCATTGCGCGCAGTTGTTCTGTACAAATGGATGATTTCCTCTAAGTCTAAGCAAGTAGGTTCTAGAAATATTTCCCCTTCAGATGGGTCTAATTGCACGATGACCCTGTATTCCCCTTATTCAAATGTCATTTTCCTCATCTTGAGATTGATTATGGCCTGGTTGTCAAATGCCCAATCCAATAAAAGCAACTTTGGATATGGTGTTGTGCCATCCACTATTTAAATGACTTCAAAGTATTCTTTAGTGTGCACTCCATCTAGGTCTACTATCACTCCTTTCAGTCTATCGATTAGTAGAACTTTGTGTTGGTTTCCTAGTTTCAATTGAACATGTGAATATCCTAATGTGGGATATCCCATGCATTGCCATGTCTTCTTTGGTAATACATTAAATTCAGATCCTAGATCCAATATGATATCTCCCATGTTGAAATCTTCGATTTTTTCATTCAGTCTGAACTCGCTACTTGTTCTTCTCCTGGTATGTAGGTGATTGACTGTCTTCTGTTCTGTTTTTCCTTCTATCTCTATACTACATTTTTATAATATGTTTTGCAATATTTTGATAGATGATGGATCATTCAATACTTTTACACATGATTTCAAAAATCCTTTGATTGTACTTACTTGTCCCATGGGTTTCCTTATGAAATTCTTGTCTTTCTTGCTTAAACATATCCTTCTCCTTCTGCACTTTGAATTTCTTCCTTGGTTCAACGTTCTTCTTCACCCACTGATTTTATACTGGTTCTTTTCAGACTATGTCATTTCCTGTTTTGGCTCTGCCACGAGTAACAATGTTGATGTTTCGTCCTTCGTCCCTCGCTTTGTCTAAAATCCACTAAACATTTTGGTTGTTCTGATTTTTTTTTCCTGAATCTTTACTAGTAGTATTGGACATTCCTCTATATCATGGTTCAATGCGTGACAATACATACAAGTTGTTGGTGGAAGCAGACATTTTCTTTCATAATGTCATGGTTTCTGAAAATTATGACATACCACTGGTCCTCTACCTCATCCAAAACCTCCTCTCACTCGTCCTCCACCTCTGTAGCCTGCTCGATCTCCTCTTGTCGCATTGTACTATGGCTGCATGGTATTATAGGGATGTTGCACAGTATTATACTGCTACTGCGTAGTGTTGTACGGAGCTAGAACTTGGTTAAACTGTGGCGTGGCTTGCCTAGTCGTCATTTATGCTTGCACTCTATATGCATCCGATGTCCTTTCTTGCATCAACTCCATAGTTCTACAATCTTTTTCGTCATGGCCAATTGACTTGAAAAATTTGCAATATGAACTCTTTGGGACTGTCTAGTGTTTCTACATCATTGAGTAGTGATATGGGTCGTGACCTAGTTTCTTGCAGATTTCGCACCATAGTCCTCCTATTGGTAGTGGATTTGGCATTCCTTCTACCATATACTGCATGAATGTTGGAAATTAGTTCACGTGGTTTCCTTTCATCCTACATGTAGTACACCAAACGACTTCTTGTTTATAATTATTCTTATTCTGGTTGAGTTGGAATGTTAAGTTCTTCAAATCCTCCTTTAGTTCTTCGATAGCTGGATCTGTCTATTGATACTGGTTTTCTTCCAGTTGCAGGGTTGCCTGCAGAGCTTCTTACTGTGTCTGAAACTTCTATTATCACAGTGGATACTTTAAGTGTGGTAGCAATGAATTGACAAATAAGTACCTATGTTGCATATCGTTCATGAGATATTTCAAATTTCCCTTCATTCGCTTGAATCTCTGGTCGATCTCCCATACGGATTCTCCTGGTTTCTGTCTAATTTCAATCATCTCGTTCATGTATTGATACTATGAACTCAACTTCTAGAACTCATTGTTCAATAGTTTCTTGATGTCCGCAATTGTTCTGGTTGTCCCTGGTGGATTGTTTGTAGCTAAAATCATATACCAATCCAATGCACGATCCCTTAGTGTAATCGCTAGCTGAGATAGTTTAGTATTTCGTCTGTGATTTTTTTTGATTCCCATATCTTCTCACAGATGAAAAAATGTTTCTTCGGGTCCTCTGACGCTTCTCCCTTAAATTATGGTAACCTGATGGTGGGATCATGTCCTGCCATTCTAAATGTTGAACTACTACCTCCATGCGGTGTAGATACCTGACTAGTGCTGCCTGAACTTGATCCTCCAGTTGTTTCTCCTTATGTATATGTACTTCTTGATGTCTGACTTCTTCCAAACTTCGGTTGTCTAAGCAATGGTGTTCTCTTTGGTGTATTAATCGCACATGGGTTTATGGGTTCCACACTGACATTAATATGGATAGGATTATTGCCTTCTCTTCCCATTCTTGGACCTCTTGTCTTCCTTTCATATGTTGTACGTAGGATTTTCTCAATCTTCTCCACAACCTGGATATCCGCTACCTCTTCCTCATCACTTTCCAAGCCTTCCCTCGTGACTTTGACTCTCTTCTTGGTATTCACATTGTATTGGTAGGGTACTCTACTACGTGTCTTTCCAGTTGTCACCAAGATCCACTTGATCTATTTTTCATCCATCATGATTGGGTCCAAGGGTTCCTCCTTCTTTCCCTTATCCTTTCCTCCTTCCATATCTCCTCTTTTTGTCAGTGCTTTCCCCCTTGCCCCATGCATGCAGAGAAGTTTATCTCTCGAACGCCATTTTCATTACACCTTTTTTGTACAAAAGTATCTTAATAGAAGTATACATTGATCTAATGTACCTTCTTCGGGGTCCTCATAGAAACTCTTTCTACACTATGTTGTACGACTTCACTGTATCTATTGCAAAATCTGTTATAAAGCCTGCCACAATACTGTCGAGCAAAAGGTCTACTGCACGAGTGAATTTGTTGTTTACTTGCTGTAACTAATCGATCTTTGTCGGGGTCCACTCTAACTGTTGGATCTGTTTCATGGCATGGTTATCCTTTAACCTTAGTATCCACTCCTGCAATAAATGTGAAAAATCATAGAAAAATATTTCGTGTAAATCAGTAAACACATATTTCTCAAGATATTTGTGGGGTGTGTTGGTCACTATAATTGCTTAATTAATTTCAAACAACCAAGTGAAACATAAATTATCAACCCAGGGAAGTCTTTTGTTTCA
>SNQJ01S0133621.1:0-25688 GCA_010110895.2 Picea sitchensis
GCTCTTTGAAAACTCCACTTCTAGGGACTTCTCCTGACAACTTGTTGAATGAAAAATTCAAGTGGTGGAGCATTTTGAGATTTTCCAATGACTCAGGTATTCCACCCGACAAATTGTTGGAAGAGAAATCCATTTCTTGAAGACTTTGAAGTTCACCAAGAGAATCTGGAATTGGACCATCAACGACATTGTAGGAAATATTCAAGTATTCTACTTCAACACAACTTCTGAGTGCACTTGGAATGGAACCAATTAACCTATTTCCAGAGATATCTATAGCTTGAAGCATAGTCATCTTGGTCAATTCCAACGACACAGGGCCTTGTAATAAATTGTTGGAAAGGTTAAAATAGAAAGCTAAATTTACAAGTCCTCTAACCTTTAGAGGTATGTGCCCACTGAGCTTGTTGTGTGATAGGTCTAGTAGTAATAAGTTCATATGTTTCCCTAGGCTTGCAGGTATATTATCCAATAGTTGATTCTAATCAAGATATAGATATCTTAGCTACTTGGGATAGGCAACATAATCATGGATTATTCTAGAGAGATTATTTTTCTCGAGATGCATGTAACCTAAGTTTTTAAGTTGCACAATCTCTGTTGGAATGTTTCCTTGTAAATTGTTGACTCTCAAAGATAACCTCTTGAGATTTTGAAGCATATTAAGTAATAAGGGATTAACCTGATAAAAGTATTGTGATCTAAACCAAGAAAATTTAAATGAGTTAGGTTTCCAATCTGTGGAGTTATTTCTTCTGCTAATTCATTACCACCCAAGTTCAACGAGTAGACTTTAGAGAGGCGGCCTATAGAAAAGGGAAAATGTCCCATGAAATGATTATATAATAAATCTATTACTTGTAGGATGGAACAGTTACTAAGCCCAGTAAGAATGGGCAAGCTCATGGTGCTGCCCCTAGCCAATGGAGATGCTTCAACTTACCAAACTCCATGGGCACTACACCGTTGAATTGGTTACTCCCTAAATCGATTAGTTGAAGCTTAGTACAATTGAAGAGGGAAGAAGGAATGCTACTACTTAGCTGATTACCACCTAGATAGAGTCCCGTCAGCTGGGTGTTCTTGCTACACAACTCCGTTGGAATGTTACCAGTAACTTGGTTAAGTGCTAACCCCAATACAAGGAATATGGAATTTGACCCGTGATATGGTTTTCGTCCATACCTATAAATATCAACTGGCTTAGCATACCCAATTCGGAAGGAAAAATCCCGTGAATTTTGTTGCTACACAAAAGTATGTAGTGCAAAGAGGACATGTTTCCTAAGCAGGTCGGGATTGTACCCATCAAATTGTTAACTTGTAAGTTAATGAATAGTAACTTGGGGAGAACACATATTTCAGAGGGAATGTTTCCTGTGAGATTGTTATAGGAAAAATTCAAGTTCTGTAAACTGCAACACCCACCAAGAGTGGGCGGAATAGAACCTTGGAGCTCATTAAGAGACAGGCGAAGCATCTTTAAGAGAAAGAGGGTTCCCAATTGATAGGGAATGTGATTGTGGAAACAATTATTTCTAAGTTCGAGAACTCTAAGAAAGGAGAGATTGTCGAGAAGAGGAGAGATAATACCTTGTAATCATTATAATTATAAAGCATTAAATTTGATGATTTCCCACCTCCTTCCTGAAAACCAATCACGATTTAATATTAAAAATAAAGCATGATAAGGACATTTGCTTTTTTCAATTTTATAAGCATCACATGTATTGTCATTATGTATCATGGCCCTTTGCTTTGTTGGAATACCCAATTGTCCTATCGTTTTATGTTGAGAACGTTTCACTAAATATGTATTATAATTATCTTGATGTTTTATATGGGTACAACCCTGGAATCTATTTAATAAATTTTAGAATTTAATAGTGCAATTCTACATTGATTAGAGGAGTTATCTATCATGATTTTGTTTACTTTTTAAATCTATATTCATAAGAGGGTTTGTCTACAAGTTAATCTATCTAAGGATACTAAAGAATTTGTTTTTATTAAGGTTGAAGTCTCCATTTTTTGCATAGCATAAGAACGATCTACAAAGGTCCCTGTATCAGAGACAGAGCATATATCCTAGTCATAATGTCTCCTTTCGAGGAACACCTTAAAGTGAAAATCATTTTAAATCATCAGAAGTGTTTAAAATGATTTTCACTTCCTCGAGAATGGGTCTCAAAAGAATATTTTGACATCTGGCATGGTTTTGTACCCATCTGACTACTAATTGGGAATCCCCAAATATCTGAAGAGAAGTGACTAGTTTTACTTTGGAAAAGAGTAGAAGCGGTTTCAAAGCCATCAGTTCGAGAAAATTATTGGATCCTGAGCCAAAGCAGATTTTGATCTTGAACCTCAAGTTGTTAGAAATGTGTAGAATCACCCCCCCCCCACATAACTAATTTTTATTTTGGGATACTCCATCGAAAAACGCCCATGGCCTTTGACTATCCACTTTTTATGTTCTCATTGCTCTTTTTTTTGGACTTTCCTTTTCCCGAGGGTAGTGATCCAGGACAACTAAGGCTTGGGTTTCTATTGATTCTCGTGGGATATCTTGATTCTTGAATATTTTTGAATTTCTTGCTAGCCAAATGCCCCCCCAAAGTATCCATGATAGAGATTTCAAAGTAATAAACTAAATGTATATTTATATAAAATCAACACAATTTTAACTAAACTCTTTAAAAATATTTCAACAAAAAATTATCAAATTATCAGTGGTAGAGCTTTCAAAGTAATAAACTAAATATATATTTATATAAAATCAACATAATTTTAACTAAACTCTTTTAAAAGATTTCAACACCACTTTTCTTAATTGGTTTATAAAGTTTGAAACATAAACTACTTTATAATTTAATTAATTTAAAATTATCCATATAATATTTATTTTTATAATTATAATTATCCGAAATTGTAATATATTTCTACTTGGCAAAAATATTGTATTGTGATAGCTATTAGACATTGATATAATTTTATATGAGTATAGAGGGTAAATGCCATCAATCTTTCATTGCATCCCCATACGAAAATATGAGTTCATCCTTACCATTGAGCGAAGCTGCTCCTTCAACCTGTTATTACCAAAAAAAAACAAAAATAACATCAAGTAAATACAATAAAGGAGATGCCATAGAAATTGTTGTGAATGTAACAACACATTTTCATTGAGAGAACCCATAACAACCAATAGAAGATGCCAAAAAAAATGACATTTTGGAAATTGTATGAAAATGGTTATATATTAAATTTATTTTCTATTGCATAATATGTGTGTTAAATTTCTTTTTTATTACATAATATGTGTATATCAAATTTATTTTCAGGTATTCATAAAATTAAACATCATAATTTATTTTCAAAGTTTTAAATAAATTCATAATTAAATAAAACATTTAAAATATATTTAAAAAATAATCATAATATAACTTCTATGAATATATTACGTTATTAGCTTACTCAACATCTGGAATAGCCACAAGCTCGTTGAAGATTTATGTCAATCTTGGCCCATGAGTCATAGACACACTCATTACTATAAAATACAGATTCTACCTAGGGGAGCATAAATAGACCTTAAAACAATTCATGATGATATAATTCTATTTGAAAGGTGAAATAATAATTGGTACACTTGGCATTATCTCTACATACGAGTGAAAACATCTACCATGATTGAACTTAAATATTTATAGAAGATTGATGGGTTGCATTTTGCGGACCATGTGCACAATCATCTTTTGGTTCCACTATAAATGTAGCAACTAATTCTTCTACCACTCTAAATGTAGTCATACCCTACTCATGTATTGGTTCACCCCATATTGCCTTCAGGATGCCTATTACATTCCATAGGGGAAGTTCGCTTCATCTAGGTATGTTAATAATCGGTATGACTAGGGATGGTAAAAAATATTTGTGCAATCTAATGCTTCAGGATGCCTTAGGCAGTTCACTTCATTTGGGTATGTTAATAACTTGTATGGTGGGCATGGACTCGGGTTGGTAAAACAAATTTGTGCAATCCAATGCTTATAGCATTTAATAATTTTGATCTTCAATGCTATGATGTTGATTGTCATGATTGTGCAAGCATGTAGCTAAATGTCAATGCATTAGCATACTAGATTAAGTAAAGTAAATATGTAAAATACAAATAGTTGTGGGGAGTTAGATTTAAATCTCCACAACTATTTGTATCATCCTCATACTAGATTAAGTAAATATGTAAAATACAAATAGTTGTGGGGAGTTAGATTTAGCAACTGCTTCACATATTAAGGGAAGCCAAAGGATACATCATGGCATGTGGACTATCATTGTGAAGTCAAAGATTAGTTTTGGTTGTAATGCATGTATTACATTTAGCAAAGATGGTCCTAACAAGTTTTTTCTATTAAAATTTGTGAGAGCAGCCATAACACAAGATTACACACAATAATAGAATTGTATTACACATAATAAACAAAGATATATCAGGTATATATATAGTTGGAGTGAGACCCAACTTATTCCACTCTTGGAGGGAGAGGTTGAAAGAATCTCTCAACATCCTCCAACAAACCAAACCAATCCTTAAACTCTAGTATGCATCATAAATGAGGCATTATCTCTAACACCCCCCCTTAATGCCTACATTACATAAAACTTACAATACTAAAATCACAATTACAAAATTTGTCATTTGTCTTTGTCTGACTTGTCTTCATCAACGCTTACACCCACTCTGAATCTTCCGATTTCTGCTCTTTTCTTCTCCACACATTTGAGCTTCCCATTTGACACATTTAAAGTACAAAAGCTTCTGAAAATCTTTGATGTTCTTTGTAGACATGACGTTTCTCGACCTCCTGAAGGACAATCTCGATAAATTATCCTATGGATACACTACCATCTGTTGAATTCCCCCAAAGATCAAGTTTCGACAGTTATATTGGACAATGATCTAATTACTGGACATTTTCAGTAGTCAACCATACAATTGACCTTTTATACACTCACAAACTCACAAGATAACATGTAACTGACGATCTTGAAGCATCGAAGTACAACAAGTCCCACCAACTTATGACAGAAAGTATACATAATTAAATTAATGATTTGTTCTCATGCCGTGGAGAACCACCAATTTAAAATTATACTAATCTGTTCTATAATTTTGGTTCTTCATATATATTTTTACAAACAAAAAATAAATATAACATATTTGCAATAATGCAAAACCTTCTAATAATTACTCATTGCCTCTTCTTTGCCTATTTTAGCAAATGGCAATCTTGTTTAGAAACCCTAGAAGTTGCAAAAGAAGACGACTAAAGAGAGGTTGAACCTAACCATTGAACCCATGAGAGAGCTTCAAATATCTAATAGTGTTTACACCATATCTCATAAACGTGCACCAAATTGCTTTCAATGCATGGCAATGGCTCTGACTAGTATTAAATTGTGCAATCATGTTTCCATCTAAGAGAATCAAGCCTCTGACATGAACAATGACTTGCGCTCTCAGAAATATGGGATCTTGGGCGTTAAGCTTGCTCCACATCATAGTCAAATTGAAATCATGGCTTCAATTCGCGCAGATCCTTCCTTGGTAGCAACGCAATTCTTCATTGGTAGCAGTGAATTACGACTTCTTGCATAGTGGTTTGATGGATCTCCTCCACACAGGAGATTTTTGCAGGCATATTTTTTCTTGTGGCTTCCTTCTTCCACAAAATACACAATGATGACAATGGTTATTTGCACGGAAGGCCGGTCAACAAATACCCACACACATGAACAAAAAGATTCATACAACAAACACTCCAACAAATACTTTATTTATAGAAAATCAACAACACAACTCTCACATCTTCCTGAGCACTCCCATGAGGGATTAAGCCCAACCAAGCTCTGATACCATATTAAAATTTGTGAGAGCAGCCATAACACAAGATTACACACAATAATAGAATTGTATTACACATAATAAACAAAGATACATTAGGTATATATATAGTTGGAGTGAGACCCAACTTATTCCACTCTTGGAGGAGAGGTTGAGATAATCTCAACATCCTCCAAAAACCAAGTAATCCCTAAAATCTAGTATGCAACATAAATGAGGCATTATCTCTAGCATTATCCTAGTAGCAATCCCTAAAATCTAGTATGCAACATAAATGAGGCATTATCTCTAACGTATCCTAGTAGAAACCAAAAGGTGGTTAAGTGTTGAAGCTATTTCCAAACTCAAGTGTGATGGTCACTCGTGAATAAAGACTAAAACAAGGTGTGCAGAGTTTGGACTATCATGGTGAACTATGCATAAAATATTAGTTTTGGTTGCAATGCATGTATTACATTGGGAAAAGATGGCTCTAACGAATTACTCATCCCAGAAACCAAACATTGGTAAGTGTTGAGGCTACTCCCAAACACAAGTGTGATGATCACTATGGTGAATAAAGACTACAACAAGGCAGCTGGAGAAACATCCTAAATAGCAACGTAGTTGAAAGTGGATGGTTACATTTGTTATCATCATATTCAATTAACCTTGGTTATGATTGTATTTTTAAACCAAACCATGAAAATTGTTGCTATCTAATTAATTTTATTTAAGTAAAAGAAAACTACACATATTAGAACTCCATTAAATAAAATACATGGTTGACTTCAAATGAAATGAAAATATGACTAGAAAGAAAGGAAGGCGTTAAATTTCAATATAAATAAATTTCAATATAAAGATATATTAGTAGAATATCAAAAGAATAGTATTTATGATTACTATTAAATATTTATTACTTTTAACTTTAATGAATTTTATAAGATATTTTTTAATGTATAATAAATTGTGTAATGGTTTATATTTTTATAGAAGAGATATATTTAAGGTTATACTAACCCATGATGTATCCAATGCTCAAGCTATATTATTTTTATGCTCTAGTACTTATCCATAAAAAATGCAATGACTAGGAACTATTTAATGCTAAAAAAACCACTCAACCTACTTAATCGAACAAAACACACCTCCCGATCCTGGCCACCTAATGCACATCGATCAATAACAACAAAGAAATTCACATGAAATGTCCAATACCTCCAATACACATCATTGTGGGGATTTATAATTAATAAGCATATGTATTTAGGTCGGTTGAAGAAGACACCAATTAAAATATGCATTGCATGATGAGTATGTTGTTTTTGTCCCAACTATCTAATAGCTCATAACATTTGGACTATCATTGTGAACTGTGCATAGAAGATGAGTTTTGGTCATAATGCCTGTACTACATTTGGCAGAGATGGACCTAACGAGTTACTCTTGGTAGAAACCAAACTTTTTTTAGGTATTGAGTTTACTCCCAAACTCAAGTGCAACAACCATTCTAGTGAATAAAGAATACAAAAAGGCAACTTGAGAAACAATTTCAGGGTATGTTCGACCAGAGAGGATCTTTGTCTGAAGTAGTTGCACTACCATAGATTTTGGAAAAACTCATTTACGGTAAGCGCAAGCAAGGGGTGTTGGAAAAAATGTTCACGATACAGTGGAGTTGATTCTATAACGATGGGGAGAAATTTCAGTATCTGGGTTGTCACCTGCGACAATACTCTATCCCATCTTGGCGATTTTGAAAGGAAGTGATATGAAGAATGGGGAACTATGGCTTTGCTCCTTATAGTAGGTTAGGTGTAGGTGACTTCAAGCACTCTAGGTCAGTGACATTCATGAGGAAAACATGGTCATTCCGCTAAACCTGAAAGCAGAGAGGAAGATAGAGTAGATTCATGCCCAACTAGCATCTGAGAGGAAAGGACACAAATTATAGGTAACATGAGAGGGCGAGTAACTGATTGATCCAATCATTATTAATCACTTGTTTCTTTCTCTTGAGGCTATCCAAATTCTTATAAATGAAATTTATAATGACATATATCTAAGCAAAACCCCTCAGATTCTTACTCCCTATCACGATATGCACATGTCTCTACTCTCGCTTCTTGGCCAACAAAATATCATATATAAAGAACATTAGACTCTTCATAACGATCATTTATATGTGGAACTAGGTCTTGATATGCTTCTTCACCTCGATAATTGTAACATCCCGCTCTTGCCTGCACTGAGCAAACTTATTCTTTGAGGACACTTGCTTGCAAGTGATCCAGATTATTATACTATTAAGCATTTGATTTTGATTATGAGGCATTATGGGTTGATGACATATTGTTTTGTTGCATTGACATAAATAGGTGCTACTGACTCAGTTTTACTGCGTGTGCAGAATTTTGGACCTTGAGGATGCAGAGGCATTGATGGAACCCCTTGGAATCTGTATCGAGTCAGGGAGTGGACTATTGGGGTTTGATTGTTGTATATATGATATTTTTGCATCTTATTAGATGATATGATTATGGATATATTTCTGACATGATTCATTGATGATGCAGGTTGACGATAGCTTGCCGACCAGACTCACATGTGGAGTAGAGGGGTCATGCACAACTACCAGAGAGGTTGAGGGAGAGGTGTGGACAACAACCCTGTCACAGCCTACTAGCACTCTCGCCATGGATCGAACTGTAGGTTAACGACTACCTAATTCGAGAAGACCGACGATGTCGTGAGGGAAAACTGCGACAATCACTCACAATGATTGTAAGGGGTGCGCAAAAAGGCATGGGCCTTATTACTTAGAGGCCCTTAGTCTCCAACAAGATCACCTCGCAGAGTATTGAATCTAGGGGTTTTTGATGTCTACCAAGTCAGTCAAGAGGCAAGTGGCACCCTTGGAGCATGTGGTGTGTCCTGAAGGGCACGTCGTGCACAGAAAATGGAAAGAGGCGAGTGGCACCGTTGGAGCATGTAGTGCATCCTGAAGGGCACATCACGCATGAGAAACAAAAAGAGGCGAGTGGCACCCTTGGAGAACCTAGTGCGTCCTGAAAGGCACGTCACTTTGTTAATTAATAAAATGAATAAACCTAGATGGCCTTAGGACAAGTAACATGATAAGAAAAATTTAAAACAATTTCCCTCATAAAATGTCACCCAGTCTCGAAAATCAAAATCTAGGTCTAGGTGAAACTTGCGGTAAAAGAAAAATATGTTTGTAAAAATAAAAATAAAAATAAATAAATAATAATGATAATCATCATTAACCATGTGACAAGAAAGGGGTAAGCAATTCATTAATTTATATATTAAAAAAAACTTTCGGGGGATAAAATTTAAAAAGGGTAAAAAGGGGAAATAGTTGTTTTGTCTCATATGTTAATTAAAAATGTATTAATTAAAAAGGAAAAAGGTTAAAAGCTAATTTTCTACACCTGCCAATTTGAGTTTTAAATAAAAGGGAAAGAGGGAAATTTAAAAGAATTAGGAAACTAGGAAAAAGCGGGAAACATAAAAAGAAAGGGGAAACACAAGGAAAAAACAGAAAGTCTAACTTAGTAAGGTATCTAGCATTTAAGAACTTTCTAAATTAAACTCAACTAGTGAATTAGTAAGGGGGAAAGTCATTAAAACTGGTAAGGGAATATGGGGACACCTAGGAGCGATTCTAAAAATGATTTTAGGTGGGTGAGGGAAATAGGGGTAATTAATTAATTAAGGAAATTAATTTATGGTGCAATGAAGGGGATGGGTGACACATGTATGGGGAGGATTATTATGGATTAAATTGTTGAACAATAAATTAAAAGGGATTTTGGGAAAGTAAATGACTTAGAAAATCTATATAAAGGAGGGAGGAGAAGGAAAATGGCGGTATTATGTTATGCGTAATGTTACGTTGCAGAAATTTATACTTGATTGACTTAGCTTGTGGGAGTTGGGATACCCAGCTCGGTGAGGAGTGGTAGCTCGGCCTTGCGAGGCAAGCTGGGAGCTCGTTGATTCTCTGGTTAGTGTGCATGGCCCCTTTGCGGCTCGAGGGGCTAAGGGGGAAGAAGAGTATCCCTAGTGTTGGCTGGAAGGTACTAGTGAAGTCTCATTGGTCGGCAAGCGGGAGCTGCATAGTGCACGCGGGACAAAAACTCAGAGTGGGTGACTTGGGCTATGGTACGCTTCCTTTAATTTGGCATGATAGATTATTAGAATACTTATGCTTTTAGTTATGTATTTGTTTGGTTAAAGAAATTGATGGTCTTAGCGTTTAGTTGATAACTGAATCCCCCCATAGTCGTAAGCTCATCATTGATTGATTCCCTTGGCTTCGATCCCTACATGTCTTGACCGTCCTATGGTTTTATTGATTTGTGATGATTTGCGGTTTATATTTTGGGCCTTCGTCCCTAACTCATCAGTCCACGCCTGAGCAGTCGGCCAGGAGCTTGATCTACGGTTGTCACTTTGATGTTAATACACCTATGGATCTAAACGCCCTGCTTTTATGTGCATGGATGGTGAGTGAAGGATGTTCCTGCCAGTTGTCTAGCCCTATTGGTTGTTCTAGGTAGTGTGTTGTCTTGTGCCTTGATGCGATTAATTAAACCTACAATTTACTGGTTGATGGCGAAGTTTTTTTTAGCGTTTTTATATAATGTTGGATGAATTTATTTTTGTGTTTTTACTTATTGCTGGAAACTCAAATCTGCGTTGTGATCCCTGCCCACAAACTTAACTCTATGTTGTTTGATGGCAATTTTCTCTGCGTGTTTTTTTTATATATACCTCTGCACTTTAATGGTTGATTATGATTTGAATCGGTGTTATGTCCTCTTGTCCAACAATCCCTTTTGGCTATCACCGCGATGTGTTGGTGGTTGACAATTATGTATAAGCACAGTTTTAATGCTTTCCCAGTTGTAAGTTGTAGTTGACAGTCGGATTGTAGTTTTCTTGTTGTTTTAACCATTGCATAAGTATTGCCTTCATTCGCTTATCCCAGCTTTGAATTCGTTCTTGTTGGGGCACTTTTACCCATTTCTGGGCTGCTACAGAACTCGTTTTTTTTGCTGTGCTTAAATTCTCTAAAAGTCTTTAAGTGAAGGCGATTTGGGCCTGGGATTTTATACACCTGGCCAACGATTTTTTTCATTGCAATTTAACCTGTTTTGGGGGGGAAAAATTGGGCCTACGACTCTAACCACCTAGCCAGCGATTTCAATGGAAATTAAAACTGTTTATGAAGGCGAATTTGGCCCTGAAGTTTTATTGATCTATGACTGTCTTCTTTTTGAGAAACGTGAATCACTGACCAATGATGGTACAGTTGTATGGAAACAATTTTTAATTTCTATGTGACAGAGATTTGATGTCTGACAGTGGTTTGTGTAATATTGGTGTAATGTTGTGACTGACCTTTATGATACAGATTCAACAATGTAATGTTTAGACATGGAATAAGGCCTATGATAGTCTATTTCCATATGCGTTGGCATAGCCATAATTGTCCTTGGGTGTTAGTATAGAAATTAAAAATGCATATTTTATTAAAATAATTTGAGTTCCTTTTTTTTTTACTTGGAAAAGGCTGTCGACAATTTCATTAACAACAAATTAGTTGATTAGAATAGCCTTTAAACCTTTGCGATTATGGCCTTTAATCTCCACGATTAATCTCTCTCTTGTATCATTTTAATCTATGTGATTTTACCTTTTACTTGGAGAGGTTACCCTCTTGGGAATGTGTTTGCATTAAACCATCCCTGTGTTGAATGTGTTGTCATTTATTTTATTCTCGAGTTTAATAGTAATTAGCTCACACATGCGTTAACATATTGATGGTGAAACATTATAATGACAACCCCTTTTTATTGGCTAGAAGATAGAATTCTTATTTCAACAGAGATGCATTGTGATTTCTTCCTTTAAAACTGTTATATGTTACCCATGCGTTTTACTTTACCTGACAACGTTCCTAATTGGCTTTATTAATTTTGGACAATGTTCCTCCTTTTCTTGATTATAAATGATAATTAATGTGGTAGGATATAGTTAATATTAACATCAAGTGTGCATTGATTAGCTTGATATAACATTTAATATTAAAACAACAAGATAGCATTAAAATTTCGAATTGACAATTATTTTTTCTAACCACAAAATCACATGAAATTAGCCCGCTTAAATGGCATAGTCATTTCTCAATAGTTCTTTTTAATGTTAATAGACAACTGTCATCGGGTACGGTTAGTATAGATAGACAACATGTGGTAATTTAATGTGTTAATAAGTGTTTCATTGTTGCATTGTGCATTGATGTAGTTAATGTTGTTATATGATGTCAATTGCTAGTTAGATTGTAATTTTGGGATTAATTTAGAATTGCCCATTTAGATCTTAATTAATGATTAAATGAGATTGTGATAATGTTAGATTGATTGTAATAATCTCTAAATTGTAAATTTTAGACTTGCGAATCAGATTTGTTTAAGGATTAAATTGACTGGGTAACTTAGATATGTTTTTAACGCGAATTTAGATCGTAAGTATTGACCAGTTGAGACTTGATAAAAGGGTTGCGTTGTTGACGTAGTCATGTATTGGATTGTGTCTTCCCTTTTTTTTTTCCTATGAAGTCTCATCGACCTGATGTTGGGGTATGGGCGTGGTTTTCTTATCGGTATTTGGCTCCTAGTGCGTTGAGTTATCTAAAGTCCTTGGTCCAGATAGGATGTGTTGTGCCAAGGTTATTAACACGTCTATCATCTGGGGGCGGCATGATTCATGATGAGGGGATCATGGCACACCCTATTGGAGAGTGGAGAATGATGATTGGGCCATAGGTGGGGCCTTCCGTGTGAGTGTCGTCGAGTGTTGTAAGTTTGTTTTGGTGCATGGGTTGAATGCCTTCAAGCGTTTGGTTCGCACGCCTTAAGGTTATAGTATTTGTTCATCAAGGTCATTTTGTTAGGATAGGGATGTTTTCCCTTATCTTGTAAGCATGGTCGTGATGCGTTGGGCAGCTAGTCATTTTCTCCTTGTTGTTCTACGCATGTTTTGACCAGTTTCCCTTGTGCCAGTGCATAGAGCCATAGTTACCTGTTGCATGGATTGTGTGCTTCTGTTTGTTGTCAATGGTGTGGTTAAACTGTTGTCGTTGTCTCCTTCTTTCCTTTTAACAAAAAAAGAAATTGCACTTTTGCTTCACTCGTAGTTGTAACGATGGGGTTGTTACATGTGGTATCAGAGCGGGTTCAATCTGTGACTTGGGATCACTATGGCTTTCGTTGATTTGATTTTTGATTATAATGTTGCTAATTAAGTTGACTGATATTCATGCAGGTAAACATGGTTAGAGGATGCCGCAGAGGCAGATGACGGGGTGCTAGGGGAGGAGGCGTGACACCTCCAGCAACATCCATGCCTGAGGGGTCCAACCCCTAGGGAGATGAATAGGTTGTCGAGCAGGAGAAGATAGTGGTGGGTGATGTGGTTGGGATGATGAGGTCTTTCCAGCAGATGTCTGAGGCACTGATCATCCATTTGGACAGAAAGGAGGCTAGGGCATTGACATGCCCTGAGGGTCCACCGCACGTTTTGGATGGTACTGGTAGCATCCACCGCGAACTCGAGAAGGTCAAATTTCCCAAGTTCTTTGGTGCCCCGAACAGTGCAGCTGCCGAGGCATGGTTGGAGAATATGGCGATGTGATTTTCACTTCGCGACTATACCTCCAACATGAAGGTTTGCATGGCGGTCTTTCAACTGAAGGGGAGCGCTCTTCTATGGTGGAAGATGCTCCTGCCGCAACTGAACATGGTTGTCGAAGACGTGTCATGGGAAATGTTCAAGGAATGGTTCCGAGAGAGATACATATCAGAAGAATTCATTGAGCATCAGCTCAACGAGCTCAACGCCTTATGGCAGGGCAGCCGTACGGTGCCCAAGTACGAGGCCCATTTTATGGAGTTACTTCGGTATGCTCCGCATATTAATACTGAGAAACTTAAGGTCAACAGGATCTTATTCGGCCTTAATGGCAACATATGTGAAAAGGTTAGGATTTTGATGCCTCAGACCTTGCATGATGCCATCCAAAAGGCCCTCATAGCAGAGGAGGAGCTTATCAGTGGGGGTCAGAGAAGGACTCCGGGGAGACCAGTAGGGTAGGTGTGATATGGTGCGCAACAACATCAGACACTAGCCAGACATTTGATAGGATATCATGGCTTCCAGAGGGGATCCACTTTCACTAAACCTCGATGACCGACACCTCAGCAGTGGACACCTTATCGGGGACCACAACATCAACAACAACATCGATCGCAGTAGCAAAAGTTTAGGCCTGTTCAGCAAAATAGACTAGGATTTCAGGTCGGTGGGTCATCATATTCTATTTCGGGTACCATGAGTACTGGACCGAAGAAGGGGTATTGGACATGTGGGGAGCCACACTACCAGTGAAACTACCCTATGGAGAGGACTAGAGTGTCTAGATTAGCCGGACCCACTACTGTGGGAGATATGGGCAAGGCCCATCGAATTCATGCAGTGGTGAATAATTGCCAGGAAGAGCACTAGCTGACTGTGCTCGAGATGTCAGGTACCGTCGCTGAATAGACCCTTAGTATTTTGATAGATCTCAGTGCTACCGAGAGTTTCATTTATGGTGCAACGCTTAAAAGGATTAAGGTAAAGGCAGTCAAACAGGATGAGTTTAGCTTCGTAGAGATGGCTTCAGGAGCCAAACAAAAGGTTGGAGGAAAGGTTACAGGCTGTACCCTTAACCTGGGAGAGTTTGTCACTAGGTCTGACCTGTACATCACGATCTTAGGATCTTATGACGTCGTGATCGATATGGACTAGTTGGAATCAGATGAGGCGATACTCAACTGTAAAATGAAATGGTTGATATTGGTCAATGACAAGGGACAGAGATGCGTTATTGTAGGTCGAAACCAGGGAGTTTCCCTGAGGTTCATCAATTCCTTGCAGCTACGAAAGAACATGCACAACGGATGTAAGCTTTATGTGATCCTTGTGTTAAACGAGAAGGGGGTAGCAGAAGGTCTAGAACACCTTCCAGTAGTGAGAGAGTTTGCATATGTATTTTCAAAGGAGTTACTTGGGATGTCGACGAAGAGGGAATTGGAGTTTACTATAGACCTAAAACCGGGGACTGAACCGATAGCTAGAACACCTTATCAGATGTCGACCCCGGAGTTACAAGAGTTGAGAATGCAACTGAAATAATTGCTAGACTTGGGACTGATACGTCCAAGTGTGTCACCATGGGGTGTGCCTGTTATTTTTATATGAAATAAGGATGGGTCGTGGAGGCTCTGCATTGACTATCATCAATTGAACAAGGCCACAATCAAGAATCAATATCCGTTGCTGAGAATTTGATGATTTGTTTGATCAAATGAAGGGTGCGACGATGTTCTTGAAGATCAATTTGTGATCAAGATATCACCAGTTACAGATTAAGGAGGATGACATCCCTAAGACTACCTTTAAGACGAGGTTTGGGCATTACGAGTTTACTATTTTATTGTTTGGACTGACAAATGCCCTAGGGGTATTTATGAGTTTGATGAACGAGGTGTTCCGCGAGTATTTGGACAAGTTTGTCCAAGTATTCATTGAAAATATTTTGATTTACTCTCGGACGACGGAGGATCATGAAGAGCAGATGTGCTTGGTACTATAGTGTCCGCGAGAGCACAAATTATTTGGGAAGTTGTCCAAATGCTCGTTTTATCAATCAAGGATTCACTACTTAGGGCATGTCATCTCAGACGAAGGTATCTTCATGGATCCAGCCAAGGTCGAGGCTATTATCGAATGGCCTGCACCAACGAATGTCCAGTAAGTGCGTAGCATCATGGGTTTAGAAGGATACTATCGACGGTTCGTCGAGGGATTTTTAAAGATAGCAAATACGATCACGGAATTGCAAAAGAAGAACAAGAAGTTTGTTTGGACTGAGAAATGCGTAGAAGCATTTGGGAGGGTCAAGAAGTTTTTGAGAAAAGCACCGATACTAAAGGTCCCTGACATGGATGCAGAGTTCTTGGTATGCGCTGACGCATCCAAGGAAGGCTTAGGTGGAGTCTTGATGCAAGATGGATGAGTGATCGCTTACATCTTGAGGAAACTGAGAAAGAATGAGGAGAACTATGTGACACACGATTTGGAGTTGTTAGCCATCATATATGCCTTGAAGGTTTGGAGGCACTACCTTGTTGGACAAAATTTTGAACTAAAGATGGACCATTATGGACTACAACACATCTTTACGCAATGCGACGTGAACATGCGATAACGGCGTTGGTTGGAATTTCTTAGCGAGTACGACTTTGAGATTACTTACATAAAAGGAACAATGAACTGAGTGGCAGACGCATTGAGTTGAAGACCATGCATATTTTCGGTGTTGCCTCTTCAGACGAATCTACATGAAAAGATTATAACTTTACAGCGTGATGATAACTGGTAAAAAGAGGTCGAGGATTTTATTGGACAAAACACAATGATGGTACCAAGATTTGAGGGATTTACATTTGACGACGATGGATTATTGAGGTTTAAAAATCAGATTTACGTACCACCAAACGACAAGTTGAGGAGCTTGATCCTAAACAAGGCTCATAGAGCAGTAGACATGGCTCACCCGGGAGTCATGAAGATGAGGGTGGACCTTAAACCCTTATTCTTCTGGAAAGGAATGAAGGCAGACATAGTCAACTATGTGGCCAGATGTCTAGAGTGTCAGCAGGCAAAGGCCGAACATCGACATCCAATAGGATTACTACAGCCTCACGCTATTCCAGAATTGAAATGGGAGGTTATTTCAATGGATTTTATTGTTGGATTGCCACTAATGGAAAGGAGACATGACTCGATTTTCGTAGTAGTAGAAACTTTGAGTAAGAATGCTCACTTTATTCCTGTGCGTATGATGTATCAGGAACCTGACATAGCTAGAGTTTTCATAAGTGAGATTGTGAGGCTGCATGGTGTGCCTAAGAGGATTATATCCGATCGAGGATCGTTGTTTACTGGATGATTTTGGACGAGTTACCAAAAGGCCTTGGGAACCCAACTTAACTTCAGTACTACATATCACCCGGAGACTGACGGGAAGACTGAATGAATGAACCAGACCTTGGAGGACATGTTGTGCATGTACGTGATGGACCAACAAAAGTGTTTGGAAGAATTCATGCCACTGGTGGAATTTGTTTATAACAACAGTTACCAAAGCACTATTAAGATGGTGCCTTTCGAGTTTCTTTATGGGAGACCGTGTCAGATGCCTTTGAGTTGGGATCAGCTTGAGGATAGGGTCCCGGTGGGACCAGAAGTGATTCAAGAAATGGAAGAGAAAATGAAAACCATAAGATAAAGGATTAAATAAGCGCAAGATTGGTAGAAGAGTTATGCCGATGTGCACTGTGTTGACCGTAGTTACAAGGTTGGTGATTGAGTCTTCTTGCAGGTAAAACTGCATAAGAGTTCGATCAAGTTTGGAAAGGGAGATGAACTCTCTCCTAGGTTCGTGGGACCTTTTGATATTTTGGAGAGGAAGGGGCCCATGGCCTATCGACTAGCCTTGCCTACTTCTTTGAGGCGTATGCACGATGTTTTTCATGTATCTATTTTGAGACATTATATTAGTGATCATACATATGTTATTGACATGAGTTCCTTGTAGGTATCATACGAGGGGGCAGTCATGGCTGAGCCGATCCACATCCTGGATCATCACATTCGACAACTACAACTTCGAATAGTAGATCGGGTCAAGGTCCAGTGGGACAACTATAGTCCACACTCTACGACCTGGGAGGATGCATATGATATGCGCCTCCAATTTCCATTTTATTTTTTATAGATAGACTTATGACACTGTGATACACATTATTTCGACACTTATATACTGTGAAACTTCTGGACTAAGTTTAGACCAAGAGGGGGTGTATGTAACATCCCACTCTTGCGTGCACTAAGCGAACTTATTATTTGAGGACACTTGCTTGCAAGCGATCCGAATTATTATGCTATTAAGCATTTGATTTTGATTATGAGGCATTATGGGTTGATGACATGTTGTTTTGCTGCATTGACATAGATAGGTGCTATTGACTCGATTTTACTGAGTGTGTAGGATTTTGGACCTCGAGGATGCAGAGGCATCGATGGAACCCCTTGGACTTCAGATCGAGTCGAGGAGTGGACTATTGGGGTTTGATTGTTGTATATATGATATTTCTACATCTGATTATATGATATGAATATGGATATATTTCTGACATGATTCATTGATGATGCAGGCTGACGATAGCTTTCCGACCAGACTCACATGTGGAGTAGAGGGGTCATGCACGACTACCAGAGAGGTTGAGGGAGAGGTGTGGACAATAGCCTTGTCACAGCCTACTAGTACTCCCATCATGGCTTGAAATGTAGGTTAACGACTACTTATTTTGAGAAGACCCACGATGTCGTGAGGGAAGATTGTGACAGTCGCTCATGATGATTCTAAGGGGCACAAAATAAGGCAGGGGCCTTATTCCTTAGAGGCCCTTAGTCTCCTACAAGATCACCTGGTGGAGTATTGACTCCAGGGGTTTTTGATGTCTACCAAGTCAGTCAAGAGGCGAGTGACACCCTTGGAGCATGTGGTGCATCCTGAAGGGCACGTCACACATGAAAAATGAAAAGAGGCAAGTGGCACCCTTGGAGCATGTAGTGCATCTTGAAGGGCACGTCATGCAGGAGAAACAAAAAGAGGCGAGTGGCACCCTTGGAGCACCTAGTGTGTCTTGAAGGGCATGTCGCGTTGTTAATTAATAAAATGAATAAACCTAGATGGCCTTAGGATGAGTAATGTGATAAGAAAAATTTAAAACAATTTCCCTAATAAAATGTCGCCCAGCCTTGAAAATTAAAATCTAGGTCTAGGTGAAACTTGCGGTAAAAGAAAAATATGTTTGTAAAAATAAAAATAAAAATAAATAAATTATAACGATAATCATTATTAACCATGTGACGAGAAAGGGGTAAGAAATTCATTAATTTATAAAAAAAGAAAAGAAAAAACTTTTTGGGGATAAAATTTAAAAAGGGGAAAAAGGGGAAATAATTGTTTTGTCTCATATGTTAATTAAAAATGTATTAATTAAAAAGGAAAAAGGTTAAAAGTTAATTTTCTACACCTACCAATTTGAGTTTTAAATGAAAAGGGAAAGAGGGAAATTTAAAAGAGTTAGGAAACTAGGAAAAAGAGGGAAACATAAAAAGAAAGGGGAAACACAAGGAAAAAGTAGAAAGTCTAACTTAGTAAGGTATCTAGCATTTAAGAAGTTTCTAAATTAAACTCAACTAGTAAATTAGTAAGGGGAAAGTCATTAAAACTGGTAAGGGAATATGGGGACACCTAGGAGTGATTCTAGGAATGATTTTAGATGGGTGAGGGAAATAGTGGTAATTAATTAATTAAGGAAATTGATTTATGGTGCAATGAACGGGATGGGTGACACATGTACGGGGAGGATTATTATGAATTAAACTATTGAACAATAAATTAAAAGGGATTTTGGGAAATTAACTGACTTAGAAAATCTATATAAAGAAGGGAGGAGAAGGATGATGGGGGTATTATGTTATGCTGCATAAATTTATACTTCACTGACTAAGCTTGTAGGAGTTGGGATACCCAACTCAGTGAGTAGTGGTATCTCGGCCTTGCGAGGCGAGCTGGGAGCTAGCTGATTCTTTGGTTAGTGTGCGTGGCCCCTTTGCGGCTTAGGGGCTTAAGGGGGAAGAAGAGTACCCCTAGCGTTGGCTGGGAGGTACCAGTGAAGTCTCATCGGTCGAAAAGCGGGAGTTGCACAGTGCGCGCGGGACAACAACTCAGAGCGGGCAACTTGGGATATGATACACTTCCTTTAATTTTGCATGATATATTATTAGAGTACTTACGCTTTTAGTTTTGTATTTGTTTGGGTAAAGAAAATGATGGTCTTAGGATTTAGTTGATAACTGAATCACCCTATATTCATAAGCTCATCGTTGATTGATTCCCTTGGCTTCGATCCCTGCATGTATTGATCGTCCTATGGTTTTATTGATTTGTGATGATTTGTGGTTTATATTTTGGGTCTTCATCCCTAACTCATTAGTCCACGTCTGAGCAGTCGGCTAGGAGCCTGATCTACGGTCATCACTTCGGTGTTAATAGACCTATAGATCTAAATGCCCTGCTTTTTTGTGCATGGATGGTGAGCGAAGGATATTCCTGCCAATTGTCTAGCCCTGTTGGTTGTTCTAGGTAGTGTGTTGTCTTGCGCCTTGATGCGATTAATTAACCCTGCAATTTATTGGTTGATGGCGGAGTTTTTTTTAGCTCTGCATTTTTATATAATCCTGGAAGAATTTATTTCTGTGTTTTTACTTATTGCTGGAAACTCAAATCTGCGTTGTGATCCCTCCTCGCAAACTTAGCTCTATGTTGTTTGATGGCATTTTTCTCTGCGTGTTTTTTTTATATATACCTCTGCACTTTAATGGTTGATTATGATTTGAGTCGACGTTATGTCCTCTTGTCTGATAGTCCCTTTTGGCTATCACCGCGATGTGTTGGTGGTTGACAGTTATGTATAACCACAGTTTTAATTATTTTCTAGTTGTAAGTTGTAGTTGACAGTCGGATTGTAGTTTTCTTGTTGTTTTTACCATTGCATAAGTATTGCCTTCATTCGCTTATCCCAACTTTGAATTCATTCTTGTTGGGGCGCTTTTACCCATCTTTGGGCTGCTACAGAACCCATTTTCTTCACTGTGTTTAAATTCTCTGCAAGTCTTTAAGTGAAGGCGATTTGGGCCTGGGATTTTATACACCTGGCCAGTGATTTTTTTCATTGCAATTTAACCTGTTTTGGGGGGCGAAATTGGGCCTGCGACTCTAACCACCTGGCCAATGATTTCCATGGAAATTAAAACTGTTTATGAAGGCAAATTTGGCCCTGAATTTTTATTGATCTAGGATTGTCTTCTTTTTGAGAAATGTGAATCACCAGCCAATGATGGTATAGTTGTATGGTAGCAATTTCTAATTTCTATGTGATAGAGATTTGATGTCTGATGACGTTTTGTGTAATATTGGTGTAATATCGTGTCTGGCCTTTATGATATAGATTCAGTGATGTAATGTTTAGACTTGGATGAAGGCCTGTGATAGTCCATTGCCATATGCATTGGCGTAGCCAGAATTGTCCTTGGGTGTTAGTATAGAAATTAGAATAGCCTTTAAACCTCTGCAATTTTGGCCTTTAATCTCCGCGATTAATCTCACTTGTTTATCATTTTAATCTATGTGATTTTACTTGTTACCTGTAGAGGTTACCGTCTTGGGAATGCGTTTGCATTAAACCATCCCTACGTTGAATGCGTTGTCATTTATTTTATTCCTGAGTTTAATAATAATTAGCTCACCCCTGCATTAACATATTGACGGTGAAACATTATAATGAAAACCCCCTTTTATTGGCTAAAAGATAGCATTCTTATTTACACAGAGATGCATTGCTATTTCTGCCTTTAAAACTGCTATCTGTTACCCATGTGTTTTACTTTACCTGACAATGTTCTTAATTGGCTTTATTAATTCTAGACAATGTTCGTCGTTTTCTTGATTAGCAATGATAATTAATGTGGTAGGATATAGTTAATATTAACATCAAGTGTGCATTGATTAGCCTGATATAACATTTAATATTAAAATAACAAGATAGCATTAAAATTTTCAATTGACGATTATTTTTTTTAACCACAAAACTGCATGAAATTAGCTCGCTTAAATGGCATAGTCATTTCTCAGCAGTTCTTTTTAATGTTAATAGACAACTGTCATCGGGTATGGTTAGTATAGATAGACAACATGTGGTAATTTAATGTGTTAATAAGTGTTTCTTTGTTGCATTGTGCATTGATGTAGTTAATGTTGTTATATGATGCCAATTGCTAGTTAGATTGTAATTTTGGGATTAATTTAGAATAGCCCATTTAGATCTTAATTAATGATTAAATGAGATTGTGATAATGTTAGATTGATTCTAATAATGTCTAAATTGTAAATTTTAGACTTGCGAATCAGATTTTTTTAAGGATTACATTAGAATTGCAATCTATTAACTAGTAGTAGTACTCACTTGCTAAAATTTGATATGTGGTTAATGCTAATTGATATATAGTGGTTGTCTAAATTGGTAATTTAGACTAGCTAAAATAGAACTGGATATCATGTTAAGTTAGCTTTGTAAATCATTGACTATTTGTATCTTGGACTGGGTAACTTAGATATGTTTTTAACGCTAATTTAGATCGTAAGTATTGACTAGTTGAGACTTGATAAAAGGATTGGGTTGTTGATGTAGTCGTGTATTGGCTTGTGTCTTCCCTTGTTGTCATCCTCTGGCATCTCATCGACCTGATGTTGGGGTATGGGCGTGGTTTTCTTATCGGTATTTGGATCCTAGCACATTGGGTTATCCAGAGTCCTCGGTCCAGATAAGATGTGTTGTGCCAATGTTATTAACACGTCTATCATCTAGTGGTGGCATGATTCTTGATGAGGGGATCATGGCATGCCCTATTGGATAGCGGCAAATGATAACTGGGTCGGAGGCAGGACATTTTGTGTGAGTGTCGTCGAGTGTTGTAAGTTTACTTTGGCGCATGGGTTGAACACCTTCAATCATTTATTTCATGTGCCTTGAGGTTCTAGCCTTTGTTTGTTAAGGGAATTGTGTCAGGATAGGGATGTTGTCCCTTAGCTTGTAGGCGTGGTTGTGATGCGTCGGGTGAGTAGTCATTTTCTCCTTGTTGTTCTATGCATGTTTTGACCAGTTTCCCTTGTGCCAGTGCGTGGATTCATAGTTGTCTGTTTCTTGGACTGCGTGCTTGCATTCATCGTCAGTGTTGTGGTTAAACTATTTTTGTCATCACCTTCTTTCCTTTTAACAAAAAAAAAAGTGCACTTCTGCTTCACTCGTAGTCGTAACGATGGGGTCGTTACAATCATAAAGGTGTTGATATGAAGAATCTAAATTTCTTAACTATACACTTATTTGATATCCTATTCTTAGTTTCCTTCTCTTTGTAGCTATCTAATTTCTCTTCAAAGTAAAACAAAGACAGACAAAAATGAAGGTCACTTTTTAAAAATTTATATGTTAGTTGTTGTGATAGGATGATAGGCATTCATGTATTATATTTTTGTTTGAACAACATCTATGATAGTATGTGTATTCAACTGTTTCTTATATAGGGAGAGACTAGGCCCATTTCAACGATTTCCAGTGAATGTAAGACTCTGCCTTGAATTAGGGAATGACCGAAAATAAGGACCAGGTGCTTGGAATTGAGAAGAGACAATAGGCACATAAAGACTACCATAAAACTTGAGAGGGAACAATTGTCCTCTACAGAAATCCAACAAAAAGCTACCCAGGTTCGCTCAACAACAATGACTGAGTTTGTGCTTTAAAAATGAAATATCAGTTTAGATTGAAGATTTAAAATTGAAACATGAAAAAATAATTTGATGGAGGATTTGATAGTTTTTAAGATATTATTTCTATGGTTAATTGGTTTGGTCATATATTTTCTAATATCAACCAAGCAATTCCATTTTCCCTACGATTGATGTAGTTGTACTGTGTTAGCACTTTGTAATTTGCCCAAGGTTGTGGAGGCAGTCACAGAGGCAACATCAAAACCACTTCGAGTAAGGGATCTAGCCCTTCGAGACTCAAAGAGGGATCTCTCTGTCAAATTTAGATTTGTTTGAAATAGGATATTAGGCTATTTATGCAGAATAGGGTTTGTTTTTATTTGAGGTGTTTGGCTGAATGATTGCTTTAGAATCCCATTGGGCTATGGGGTCTGTGTCAAAACTTAAGGTCATATAAACCGCTTTTAAAGGGATTCTTCACAGGGCAAGATGGCTAAGATACTAGATCGATTAAGATAAAATGTGATGGAAAGATAGAACATGTGAGAGGTTCATTTAAGTAAAGAAGCATTTAAGAATTTATTTAACTCAAAATCAGAAGAATAACATGCAGACTGATAAAAGGCCATATACAGAGTACCCGAGGTAAATTCTATTCTTTAAATTCCTTTTAACAGTTGGAATTAGAAAACAAGGTGATAATAGAGTAATAAAAGATCAACATAGCAAGAAAAACATCACCAATGTCTAGACACAAGAATCCTTTGCACCAATTCCTTTGTATTACTGGTGGATCTAAAAAATTACAGAGAACAGCCTTTCTGGGTGCAATGATCAAACCTTTTTACATTAAAATGATCTCAATAAATAGGAGAGATCCCCCAACAATTTGTGTAAGTCTGATTTAATTGCCTTGGCTAAAAATAGCCACAAATCCCAAAAAATCTGGAATTGTCCGCCATGAAAGACGGGACAGATTTCCGCAAAAAAGAGGTCCCCTCAGACATTTGTTTCTCTTTAATTATGAAACCTGGGAAGAAAATGAAGGAGGTTATTGTACAAGGGCATGTGATGGGAAAAAAAATCCTTCAGTTTTTCGAAATTCGCCTCCAGCTCGCTGTAACATCTCCTGCAAAATAAGGACTATAATAGAAAAATGAAAAACTGGAAAAAAGGGTCTCGAAGATGGCTTCGATTCTCCCTGCTCATGGAACCTGTTCAAAAACCGAGAGAGGTTTTTGTTCTTCATGCTGTTACGGAGAAACAACTCTCTCGGTATCTTAAAATTCATTTTCGTTTGCCCGGAATTAGTTTTGAAAGATGACATATTGAACAAGAAAAAATGGGCATTTTTTGAAAAACAATTGGGGAAAGTGGTTTTTTTTTTGGGAAGGTGGTATTTCGGACCCCCCCTGAGGTGGTAAGTGGTTTTGGGGGGGGGGTCCGCTGGAATGTGGAGCCGACAAATATCCAAGGGGTGGTTTTATAATACAACCATTCTGGACCGCCCCCCTCTCGTTAAACTTTGGATGGAGAGGGGGAGTCCGGAATTTTCCTTATCCGTTGATTTATTTTTGATGTGATGTATGTGTGAAGTTGGGTGGGTAGACTTAGGGTAGTATCGATTTTTTATTTTTGTGTTTTATTACTTTATTGTGTTGTTTTATATGTTTTATTACGTGTTCCACTTTTATTTTATTTTAAATTTGTTATTTGTTTTAATGTTTTATGATTTTTGTTTTATTTAACATTTTATTTAATATATATGTTTATTATGATTTGTATTTGTTTTGTTTAATGTTTAAAACACTAACCTTTTTACTAATTAACTAAATAAATAAATTAATTAATTTTTAACAAGATTTAACCTAGCTTATTTATCTAATTATACTAACTTTATTAACCCATTTACTAACTACAAACATTATTAATTAATCTAATCGTTTATTGTTCTTTTTAGCCTAAGTTTGTTTATGCATGGATGGGTGGTGGGCGAGATGTGGCCAAGGGATAAAAGGACAAGGGAGTGAGGGCACAACGTGGATGAAGGATGTAGCATGGAGCGGATGAGGTCTAATGCAATGGACGGATGATACGTTGGGACAAAGCCCACCGGAAAAACCGCCTAATTCTGGACTACCCCCCCCACCGTTAAAAGGTAGAATGGTCAAGGGGGTCTGGAATCGCCTATAGACCATCCATTTGCGAGCTGTCATGATGACCGTAGATCTGTGCACACTTGTTAGTCACCATTCCGGACCC
>SNQJ01S0133621.1:27171-39475 GCA_010110895.2 Picea sitchensis
TTTAGTGTTTCAATTTCCTCTTATTAATGATTTCATTATTATTTAGATTCTTAACTTTCAACTTTATAAGGATGTAAGATTTAAAATGATTGATGTTATTAATTGGATTATTTATGTTCCAATTCTTAAAACAAGAGTCTCTAATGAAACCTCTATGTTTATATTCTAAATATCTAATCATGGTTTTAGACTATAAACTACATAAAACTTCAATCAAGTTAATGGGTAAAGAGTGTTGCATTTTTAAAGTTTAAAATTATAGGTTGTGAACTTTTTAAGATTTGCTCAATTTTATTCCAATGATACATTGTGCAATAGAAATTTCAAAATTTCATAGTAATAAAAATTAACTAAGAAAACTAAATTGTCAAAAAAAAAAATAAAAAATTCTTGTATTAATATTTGTAAGATAGTACCTCTTTACTTATTATCATATAAAATTAAAAATTGGAATATAGACATTTGTTGAAGAGAAAGAGGAAACTTTTGAGACAAGTGTTGGTCCTCGGAAATCACACATTTTACAATTCCATTTAACAATTTTTCACTCACTTTATGCTTTCATCCCCATACCTTTCATAACTCATATTTCCACATTTGTGAATTTCTACCTTAAATGAACTTCACATGACATATGTATACTAAAATGGTTGAATTTCTATGTTTTGATGATTACTTAGAGTAGATATTGAGGTTTCCTAATTTAGTTGTGGAGTTCAACAATTAATTATCAGAATCCATAATCTTTTGTTCACTAGATAACTGTCAAGGATCCTATATTTCGGTAGGGACCCTCTATATCAGTAACTCTCAGGGACCCTTTATTTCGGCAATTTCCAGGGACCCCATGTTTCGGTAGTTCACCATTTATTTTTTAGAAAATAGTTTGACCAAGTTGTGGTTGATATACACTAATTTGGGAACACATATCTCATGAAATATGATGTTGTTTTCCTATTCAAACAAACTTAGACTGAATACATTGATGATGATGAGGTTCACATGTTTAGGATGTAAGATTTATTGGTTGCAAACAAATCCACTTATTTAGGATCTGGTCTCATCTTGGTATAACACCTTTCCTTTTGAGAAAGAGAGGCTCTATGTATAAATAAGAGAGCATATTAGTCATTGACGACATATAAAAGATAGATATAGCTTATAATAAAAAGGATATACAATGGAAGGAGCGTATTCAAGATCATGTAATCATTGTAATCTTTTGATGTTGGAATAAATAACCTTTGTTGCAGATCCAAAGTTCTCTCTTGTAGTCTTTCTTGGCAGTGTGTGCCAAGAGAGGCCGGTCCCGCTATATATGGTATACACTGCCCAAATAGTTCCTTTAATTATAGAAACTGTTCATTTCATTTACTGTTCATTTATTTCTGTGATTTCATTTATGTCAAGTGTGTACAAGGGCAAATTGAACCGGATGAACATCTTTAAGGTGTTGACAATTGTTGTGACAAATCTAGTAGAAGATAGGAAACGTGATTGTGAGACATGTCAAAGGTGAATTCATGTTCAATTTAACTCTTGGAGATGTGCTTTCAATTGAATTGATGTGTGATTAGATAGTGTACAAAACACTGCATATATTTTTCCAACATCTCACAAGCTTACGAGCTCCCTGGTTGATAATTTAATAAGCAACAATTTAAGCAATTAAACTGCCCTACATTTTTGGCACCATTGTCGGGAAGACGCTAAAGGGATACAAAACGATAATTTGGTTTTCAGTATTTTCACTTAAGATTGATGCATGGAAAGGGGAAAGATGCTCATGTTAATGGGTAACTTAGTGACAACAAGGTCTTAGTAGCATGAGGTGTCTGAGTACATGCTTTGATTTGAAATTTGTTTTGTGTAGAAGTTGTATATTTTTATCCAAAATGAGCCCCTCTACCCTAATCCATGTGCAAGACATGGATTATCAACCAGCAATAATCCCTCAATGATGCTCAAGCATTTTTTGAGTAAGGGAGGACATACCCCTGTAGAGATATTCTCAAATCCTTTCCCACACTCCAGAATCATTATCAGGGATGATTCAGATGAAAGACAACTACTAGAGCCAGAGATCGAAGAATTTTTGGCATGCTTATCACTAGATCCCTTGTTCATTACAAAGTGTGATGATCAACTTTCCAAATAACTTCATGTCATGACAATCGAAAAGAACCCAAGGAATAATGATTACATTGAAGAATGGTTCTGGATAGCCATCAGGCCAGGGTACCACTCCATCCTTCAACACTTCTTGGCATCATTTCCTCTCAAGCAACTGGCCTCTCATATCCTGGTACGTATTGAGATATAATTTTCATATTTGGATATGAGTGCATTTGTAATATAGTTGCACACATGGCTCCATTGGAAAAACTCCTACACTCGAGAAAAAGTTTCTTTTTTTTCAAGTAGGTACGAAGGTACGATAGGGGAGAAAATAAATAACAACAATAAGGAGGGATCACCAAGCTAAGGTGGAACTATCAGATTTCTTGCAGCCTATATCTCCTTCATATAGGGCATATTTTGTTGCAACAACTTTCCCTGTGACATATATTCTTGTAGCAGTGTTTCACATTAGTTACGGTTGTCTTGCAAGAATATATATATATATATATATATATATATATTAAAGAAGAATTTCATATTTAAAAAGAAATAGCTCTAGACCTCCATTCCCGATTCTTCCAAGTAGCACTACAACAGATCCAATCAGCCTTCAACAACATCTAGAAAGTCAATTTCAAGCCAAAGCCTTGCAGAGGAAGAGTACTTGCATAAATTTAGCCACAATTTAATTTCCTGTAGACATATCTATGAGTTATTGAATCAAATTACATCCAGACAGAGCTATGAGTTACCAGATTGTATTGTGGCCAGATATGGATTTGACGCACAGACAGTTGAGGCCACATAATCTACGAGATCTCTTGAGCATCAGGTAGATTATATACTCTTAAGGGAGGAGGGTATTATCAAGAATGCAACCCTACAATATCACACCCACGGTGACGCCATAACTCCAGCATGGAAATCATGATGCAACGTTATTTTTGGGTCACAAAATCATGACCAATCATCAATGAAACAATAAAGGTGATCTGTAGCTATTTCTTCCATGAATCTGATATGCAATGATGTGATTATTATTGGTAAATGTATTGGACATAGGCCGATGGATTCAGAACCATATTCCAGATTGTAGCGAGCTCTAACCTCATATATGAATTATTCAGGAAGGGTGATGTAACTACCAGAACAACAAAGGATCTTGATTCCATGCTCACTTTTGGTCAATTGTTAGCTTGCACGTTGAAGATTCGAGTTTCTAGCCATGATTTCATGCTTTCACTCATTCGATGATTAAATTTGGTATATGGTTGAGATCCATGGATATAGGATCGATGGTTTTAAAGCTACACATTTGGTGTAATTATTCTGATCAAAAGCTATAGCAATATTGATTGATTGGGGGGCACAAATGCACTAATCTCTGATCCACATGGATTCTCACCAGTGAACCTGAGAATCAATGCATTGATATGTGATTTCATCGAGCCGAGACAATTTGAAGTTGGTGAGATCACTTGGGAATTCAAGATCACCTGTTTTTCAACGTGAGACTTTACCCAGTTCCTTTTACTGATACATAATATGGGGTGAAGTTTCTTTATCTCCACAACGCAATGATGTTATCCACTCACGATATGTATCAACAACTGTTCTTCTTCCAAGGTAGCATATTTATCTTGTGCACCTCCATACACCACATTACTAAATGTTCCAAACTCTGTAATTTCATTGAATGGGAATGCCCACAAGAGGTATGTCAGTTTGTATTTATGCATATGATCCTTGAGATAATGCATCACTATGATATTTCTAACCGCTAATTTGAGAGTGTATGAGGATTGGGTCTCATATCGAATTTTTTTAATGAGGTCTGTGTTGTTGAAAGCTATGTCCCAGATTTAGTATCCTGTAGAAGATTATCATTTACAAAAGTGATCTCAACATCTTCATATTTTCCATAATCAGAAAGTACACTCAACATGGATGTCAAAAACAGGAAATTACCAGGACTACATCAACAAAATTAGACTTCAATAGCATGGGGACATGTCAACTCTTGAGTGTGGGGGAGATGGAGATGTTTCTTCCATAAAACGAAGTGAAACAAGGAAGATACCAATGAACTCAAAGCACCAACAAGAGGAGAATTGTTTCAGCCATCCACCGAGATTTGTGGAAGGGGAATAATTTCCAGAACACCAAATTCTAAAAATAAAAAAAAATCATAATGAGGGATGTACATGCATGTTTTTAAGCATATTTTTAATGTTTTTTCAGAATTCTTGTAGTTGTTGATTTTCATAATTTCGGTAGTAAGTTCATTATTTTGCATGCTTGGACCTCTCTATGAGAAATCAATGACATTAATTTTATTTGAGATGACATTAAGATGCTTCTATATGACTGCCAATATCAACCCTGATTCCTGCAATTGTGGTAATATTATTGTGTAACCAAAATGTAGATTTGTTACCAGAATTCTTGTAGGTGACAATTAGCAGAAGTGGTTTTGTGACATCAATTGTGAACAGATGGAAATGAATATAAAAAATCCGATACATGTTTTTTTTTTTTTGCATATGTTCAGTTACATTCTTTATTCTATGCAACAAGAGCACGATGTTGGCATACTCTTTTGAACCAAACATTCAATTCAAGTTCTTGTAGCAAGCATGTTAAGGAAATCAACATGAGCAGATGCAACAATAAATGTACAACAACACGAATCAAAGCACGGTCCATTTCCTCCATCCAACATGATCAGTATTCAGAGTTTGTGGCAACATCAACAAGAGTATAGTGCCATCTCCGTCAGACCTGCAAATATCCGTAGTACATTCAGTTCCAACAACAATAGTAAGAGGAAATTAGATCAACTTTCTTTCCATACCCTCCAATCAGAATTCAACATTTTCCTCTAATATTATCATACATCAGAAGAACCAAAATTTAACATTTTTCTTTTAGATCAACACATAATAGATGAGCTAGAGTGCAACATTTTTTTCTCAAATAATCATCCACTAGAAGAGATAAAATAGGGTAAGCAATTTCTATTTCTAGGTGATCATCTAAGTTAAGAATTCATCTACATGAAATTCTTGAAGATTTTTGCCATTCCTTCATTTCCTTACACTCTACCTCCTTATCATCTCATGTTTCATATTCCATTTTCCACCTATCACCATCCATTTTCATGTGGCATTGAAAATCATGCATGGTGAGTAAAGACTATATGTACACCTTGTAATTCAGGCACGATTCATCTATTCCTATTTGTGATGCATGAGGACATGAAATGATTTGAGTGTGGGGGAGATGTTGGGCCTCGGAAATGACACATTTTACGATGTCATTTAACCATTTTTCACTCACTTTATGCTTTCATACCCATACCTTTCATCACTCATATTTCCACATTTGTCCATTTCTACCTTAAATGAGCTTCACATGACATATGTACACTAAAATGGTTGAATTCCCATGTTTTGATGATTACTTAGCGTAGATATTGATGTTTCCTAATTTACTTTTGGTGTTCAATAGTTAATTACCAAAATGTAGAATCCTCTCTTTACTTGTTAACTGTTAGGGAGCCTATGTTCCGGTAACTTCTAGGGAGCCTCTATTCTGGTAACTGCCAAGGACCCTTTATGTTGGTAATAGCTAGGGACCCCTTGTTCTGGTAGTTCGCCATTTATTTTCCAGAAAATAGTTTGACCAAGTTGCAGTTCATATAAACTGATTTGGGAACACAGATGTCATGAAATATGATGTTTTTTTCCTCTTCAAACAAACTTAGACTAAACAAAATATTTAATTTTGATGAGGTTCACATGTTTAGGATGTAAGATTTGTTCATCGAAAACAAATCCACTTATTTAGGATCTGGTCTCATCTTGTTATAGCTCTCCTTTTGATAAAGAGAGGATATATGTATAAATAAGAGAGCATATCAGTCATTGAGGACATATAACATATAGATATATCTTAGCATAAAAAGGATATACACTGGGAGGAGCATATTCAAGATCATTGTAATCATTGTAATTTCTTGATGCTGGAATAAAGAAACTTTGTTGTAGATCCAAAGTTCTCTATTGTAATCTCTCTTGGCAATGTGTGCCAAGAGAGGCAGGGCCCCCTCTATCTGGGATACACTGCCCAAATAGTCCATTTCATTAAAATAATTTTTCATTTCATTTATTGTTCATTTCTTTCTATAATTTTATTTTTGTCAAGTGTGTACAAGGGTAAATTGAACCAGTTGAACATCTTTAAGGTGTTGACAATTGTTGTGACAAATCTAGTAGAAGACATGCAACATGATTGTGAGACATGTCAAAGGTGAATTCATGTTCAATTTAAGTCTTGGAGGTGTTATTTCAATTGAATTGATGTGTGATTAGATATTATACAAAATAATTGCCCTACTCCTCCATATATTTTTCCAGCATCTCACAAGCTTACAATCTCGCTAGTTGATAATTTAATGAGCAACGATTTAAGCAATTAAATTTCCCTACAACGAGAAAGGTTCATAATTGTAATAATATTTCTTTATGAAAGAAATACTTGGTTTGTGAGATGGTCAGATGACATTTTGTAAGTTATTATAGGGAATGAGGATCTTGATCTAAATGTTCAACATACAAGGCATGATCAGGCCTATCTGTTTGTACATCATGGAAGGGGAATATTACAATCTCAAGGACGATTGCTACATGAGATTATATTTATACCATATTTTTTATCTTCAAAATCACATCGGTTGTTGACTTCTCTTGTTGATTCTTTCCATAAAAAGAGATATAAAGTCAAAAATGTCATTATGAACACCAATCCAAGAAAAAGAATAGCAAGTGAAGAATTGGCATCAGAACACTTGGGAAGAAAGTAGTTGATGGAATCATAAATTTTAAGTGGAACTTCGTCAATGGAACGATAGGAAAATCTCAGACTCACGGAATAAACGCGAGGAAGAATATGCCCCAACGATATTTATAACAACTACCCAAATCCCTGGAAAATGTAAAGACACAAACATAAACCTAGAGGATTTGAGTTGATCGTCACCAAACTTACTTGGAGGACTAGTCACAAACTTCACTAACGCACTAATTTTATGACCGATGGTAAGATCGATGTTTCTATGGTGCTTCAAAACCATCCCCAAACATCGTCTCACTAATAGAATAAATCACTCCATCCTCATCAATACGCCTAACACCAGAGTTAATCGTGTGATCTTCACTGATGAACGAGAACAATCCCCAAGATAAACTCTGTCTCACCTGAAAAAATTTATAAATTGGTATCTGATTCACCTGGGATAGTTCCTAAACAGGTTTTTTGATTCACATCAGAGGAGGTCCCACTAATTCCTTTGATGAAAATTGTAGGAGTTCATTCAACTCCTCAAATGAAAATTGGAGGAGTTCCCATTAACTCCTCTGAAACCTAAAAAAATGATTTTCGTAAAATAACCATAACTTTTGACTCAGGTGTCCATTTTGCACACCATTGGAAAGGTATTTCCAAGATATAAAACTTTATAGTTATATGTTTTAATAAATTCCTAACATATTACCTTAATTTTTCAAGATGAATATTCGTTACTTTGTTGGCAGCCACAGAGAATGCAATGCCTCAATCATGAGCAGACGAACCAGGGATTGAATCCAGGGAAGTTTACTTGGTATTTCAATTGTTTAATGCCTCGGTTATATGATTTCTAATTATTGGTATTGATATTTTGTTTGGAGTTACGCTCATCTATTCTATGTTGAATGGTGCCATGTACCGAGCGGAGGAGGGTCACACTCAACATTCTCTCGAGGCAATCTATAGGAAAGACGACGAATGAAAAATAACAAAAGATGTAGCGGTAATAAAGGAGCAACAAAGAAAATATAACGTAAATGGATGAAGAGGATATCTAGAAACTCCATGATGATCGACAATTAAATTCAGATAACAAAGATGTTTCCATGTCTAGGACAAACTTCATGGCGTGCAGGGCACATATGGTCGAAACCTATGATGGCCCACCAACACTAGAAGACAAATTTGAATTGTAATTTTTGTCTTTGTTTTTCATCATTACAAAGGGAATAATACAAACGTTGAAAACAGAAAGGTCATGAAAGAAGGAGAAATTCCAAGGGTCACATTGAACCTCATTAAATACTAAAATTATACCCAAAGATGGGGATTTTGGCTCTTCAAACATTGTACACTTCTGAACTACTTTGGGAATACAATGTCAACTAAAATTGAAGAGCTACCCTTAGAGTTTTTATGTACTATCGTTGAAAATGTTAATATAAAGAAGCCCTCAGGGCCAACTTTTGATAGAGAGAAGGACTCACACGTGTCACTATTTTGCTGCAAATTATTTCAAGAATAATGTTTGTTGTTCACATGGGTTGTAAGAGCATGCTTGTTTATGGACTATTTTGATGCAATACATGTTTTCTTGCACTTTTGTTACTCTTTCTTATATTACATGTCCTAAGCGAATGAGCTTCCAATATATGTAATATAGTGACTTTGACTATTCTGGTTATATATTTATGTACATGTGTTGTCTGACTTTATTTCTTCATTTCAACTATCAAGGTTAATCTATTGGTAGAGTTAGTTTCATGTTACAGCTCATTCACTTATGTTAATTCGCTCCTAGCTAGGATAGGGTAGATTACAAGTAGGTTAGATACTCACATTTACATAGTCTTCATTTACATCTTCCGTTTGCATAACCATCCATCATTCACCCTCATTGGTGGACTAGGTCACAACCGGTAAAACCAAACCATGAATGGTTGTTGGGCCATCCAGATGGGTTCCCTATTCCAAATGGTGAGAGGTCTAGTTGGTACTTATTATCGGGAGTAACCCCTTACTATTGTCGGGAAAATTTAGACACGTCAACAAAGATGGTTCTAGAAGTCGGGAAGATGATAAGCCTGCCTGTGTGGAGTCATTTCATTAACTTTTAACCAACACATGGATCCTCTCCATACCTTTTTATATGACGACCCTTTGAGTCTTCTGAGACCTAGTGAGGCCATCTCAATCAAGACAGACAATCTCTTGTCAAACCCTAAATTCGATGGTGAAGGGAATGCCTCTGCATTCACGCATCTTAAATGATTTCACATCACTCAAAAAAACATTAAGATTGTTCAGGAAAATGAAATGTGTTGAATTTTCATTCTCACATTCGAAGGATGAATTAAATCTTGGTTTAGGACCTTTCTAGTAAAATTTATTGATAGTTGGTTTTCAACTTAAGGAAATTTGTATCGTAGCTCATGAATATTTTGTATATGATGAACTCTTTGACGAACTTAAAGGAATTTGTAGGATCATAATCGAATCTATGCATAATTTCTCCCTAAGAGTTATGTAGTTTTGTCATAGATTCCCTGAAAATGAAAAACCCTTAGACCAACTAATCTCGAATTGGTTTTCCTATCCTGTCTCTGATCCTGAAAGGTGTGACCTAGATGATCAAACCATCTCTAATTCACAAAATCTAGGTCTGAACAATAAAGATAAGGGGTGCACAATCTCTAATAAACACTCTATTGTATCTATGGGAGAATATTTATTAGTAATCCTAAACCCCATAGCTCTGGAGTGTGAACTATGTAACAATTCCCCTTCTAAAAATCATGAACATATTTTTCTATGTGATGAATCTATTACCGAAGAAACCCCATCATTTTCATAATCTGAAGATTTACATTTCCTTTACGCAAAGTTGTTTGGTGTTGATTAATCATATGAGAATCCCTCTATTTATCATGCAGTATACTCTTCACATTTATTTTTTGGTGATGAAACATCAAATGATAAAAGAGACCAAGAAGAGTGCTCAGCCCTAATTGATCAATCATTCATTCTTAATGGCAGTCCATCTATAGCACTTAATCCTTCATGATATGAATTTCAAGAACATACTGAATCACAATTTGATATTGATGATCCTATTTTCGATGACTACTTTCCCATTTAGGAATTGAATGTGGAGAAATGAATAGCTTTATTTGGATCTTTTACAAGCGAGCATGGTCGAAGGTGCATTCCCTCTCTGTTTTCATGCCCACCCATTAGAAGGGGGATTTTAGGAGGAGATATGAGGATGAAAATTGTGCTCTTGATGGGTTGTATTTGTCTGTTAGGGAAAAACACTTTGTTCTTAGGTATAGTGAGAAGGAGATAGGTGGAGAAAATAAGGAGGGAAGAACTATTGTTCGCCGGTCCTACACAATCTGAAATTTTTGACATTGACACACAAACATTAACAACCGAAAATACAAAGTGTGCAGAGCATAATGATTTCTCAGATCTCTGTGAAGAGATCATGTGGAATGTACAACCCATTACCATGCAAGACACAAGAAATATTGAGCCAATCCAAGAACCTCTATCATCTCAATCTACTCTAGAATTACCTATCAATCCTCAGGAGAAAATACATCAATTTTCCTTGGATTCTCTTTTTATTATCCAACATTCCTCATGTGATTTCATTAACGTCATGGGACAATATATGGAGTCATATTTTTCTCAATGTTTCCATTCAACGATTATATATCATCTCTCCCCTTAGCATGTGGAGTATGTGAAATTTTAACCTAGGGAGATCTGCATTGATAATGAGACACTCCAATTTCAATCAATGATCATTTCAAGTACTCATTGTCTAACTTCTACTCTTGAGATGAACGATGTCACCCACTCTGAGACACACTCACAAAGTAAATTACACTCAGGTTTGATTTATGAGTCTGTTCACATGTGTCATTCACCTTCTAATTCCTTCCAAGAGTCCTATGATGATCATCGTAAATCCTACAAAATAATTGAATCTTGGCTGGAAGAATCTTACATGTTTTCATGTATCACGAATCATAACACCACCAAATTCAATTTGTTGAGTGGAGACACGCATGAATCAATTGTTCCAATCTTTCATCCCTCACTACTCCATTTTCTGCAATTGGCCTTCAACCAATATGCAATTGCAGGTTTCGATTTGTTTGATTGGCTTCATTGGCACTACACTTACACCTACCCTTCCTTCAGTCGATGTAGGGTAGGTTAGAAATAGGACTACCGTAGTTATTTTTTTTACTTTATTCTTGCATAAGCTTAGATGTTATTTTTTTTTCATGTGAATAGCATAGATTTTGTACTTGTCTTGGATTGCTTCAATAAAGACCACCAACTTTTGATTAGTTTAGTTTGCAGTGTGCGATGGTTGCTTTAGCTGAAAGTTCTTTTCATCAAAGTTTTCTTCTTTTAGTTTGATGTTTTTTTCTTTTCTCTAACTAAGATCTTGGCTTAATATCGGTTTTCCTCCATCATCATGAGGAAACCATGTGAAGGAATTATCCAAGAAGTTCAATCACAAAGTTCGCTTGTTTCAGCAACATCCACTCTCACATTTATTGTTGGATAGTCGGTTACCCCAAAATGCTGAAACAACATATGTTGAGAAATATTTTACATCTTGGTGAAGATTGAGACTGGATTGAAAGATCACATCAGTTGTTTATATACTTACTCGGGATGGTGTCTATTGAGCATAACTCACTCAAGAATTTGTTGCTCTATGATAGAGGGTATGCCTAAGACTAATTTATGGTGAATTTATCATTTTCCCAGTCTTAAAGTTTATTTTCAATCATGGGGGAAAGTAATATTGTACTTCGCATCTAGCATATGCCTCAAGGAATAAATTTTCAAGTTTTAGTCTCCCTCTGATGTATCTCAAATGAAATCTAATTTTAGGGATACCGATCAATCAAATGGCTCTCAAGCACACATCTTTAGGGAAGAACTAGTAATCATTTCAGTTATAGTCATTTTCTACCCAAAATGAGAGATTTCATTAGACAAACCCACACTTAAGATAAAGTCTACTCTATCTCCTAACAACTTGAACAAGTAACACTCATGGTTTGATCCCAAGCATCTAGATAGATTTTGATCGCTTTATTCAAATTACTGTGAAAAATATTTTTAGAAAGGTTTTTCGGATTTTGATCATGGAAAGATATATGCACTTGAAAAAAAGGACAAGATTTGAAGATGACACACATATTTAGAGGATTTGACTTGATCATGCACCATTGGAATTATGGTTAATTTAACATGTCATGTTGTAGCATTAGTTCTAGAGCTTGAAGAAGTGGAGAGGAAACAA
>SNQJ01S0133622.1:0-10973 GCA_010110895.2 Picea sitchensis
AAACAGGTGGATGACACTGTGGACCTTTTGATATATACATGAGTATACATTTTTGAGATCCATGTGGTGTTTACATGTGTTTGGTTAATGTATTGATGATGTCTAATCTATATATGTGATGACAGTTTGTGTTATATGTTTATGTAGGTGTAGAGGTAGCTTGATGTGATAGATGCCAGTTTAACACATATTAGCTAGGTTATCCGTAATTTGATTCAATTGTCTTGGAATATGTGTAAATGTAATGGAATCAAAATGTCGAGATAAAATTCTAACCTGCAGATATTTGCGAAAGAGGTACGGATCACAGACGCGATACACATTGTTGAGCTGGACTATGACTAGTTGAGAGTCGAGGAAGATGCTAAGGTGACGAATACGATGATGTTGGGCCAATGACGGTGTTGTATTCGGCTTGGTTGTTGGTTGCTAACCCTAAACATATGCCGCTCGAATGGAGCATTTCATGTGAGGGGGTGTAGAGAGCTCAAGTCGCTGAAGTGAAATTTTGTGTCCAACAGCCGGCGTCGTTGGCGTAACTGATGTGGTAGGATGGTGGAGGAAGCATCTGTTGATAGAACAAAGGATAGTTTATATGTGAGGGAGGAAAAAAAGATTAAAAACGCTATAAAATAAATAACCTAAAAGTAGAATGACTACGTTTAAGCGTAGAATTTCTTGAGATACAACTCGTTGACGGGTTCTTTGAGAGAGAGGTCATCAGGGGAGGCTAGGATGTATGCACCTTTGGTGAGGCAATGTTGGATAATGTATGGGCCACGCCAGAGTGACTCGAATTTTCCATGGCCAAAGATATCATGAGTGATATCGTAAGCCAGGATGAGGTCGCCTTCGTGGAATGATCGAAGGTTGAAATGGTGATCAAAGGTAGCCTTGGATCATTTTTTAGCTGCATCATTGTTCTGTAAGGAAGATCGACGATCTTCATCCAGAGACTCCAAGTTCAGCAAGCACTGCTCCATTGGAGCAGTGTCGGGTAATAGTTCAATTGCAGTGCGTAAGGTGGGAATTTTGCACTCGATGGGAAGAGTGGCCTAAACCCCATGGACTAGATGAAATGGTGTGAAACCAGTAGTTGTTTTCACCATTGTACGGTAAGCCCATAGCGCGGAAAATAACATATGATGCCAATTGGTTTTATGCTTATTAATCATGCATTGTAACATGGTCTTGAGGACTTTGTTAACGAATTCGACTTGTCCACTAGACTGAGGGTAATATGGTGAGGCAAACTCATGAGAGAACCCTAACCGATATGAGAGTTTGCTGAAGATCTCATTCTCGAAGTGTTTCCCATGATCGGAAACGAGTTGGAGTGGTACTCCAAAGCGAGATATGATGTGGTTAAAGAAAAAAGTGTTGCAGTGTCAGTGGTGTTGTTGAAGGTGGGCATAGCTTCTGCCCATTTGGTGAAGTAATCAATGATGACAACAATGTATTTGTGACCATTGCTAGAGGGGGGATTACAAGTCATGAAGTCGATGCCCCATTTACAAAAAGGGTCAGCAGTGATGACGGGATGAAGAAGAGCGGGGGGATCCTGGGCTTTATTGGCATAGAGTTGACATTGCTCACATCGTTTCACAGCGTGAATGCAATCGTGAAACAAGGTAGGCCAAAAGTAACCGGCTCAGATAATCTTCTGAGTAGTGGATATGCCCGAAAGATGGCCCCCACATGCGCCATTGTGGCAGTCGTTTAAAACTCTATCGGCTTCATCAATAGTCAAGCATCGCCGAAGAATGGTATTGACTCCCCATCGGTATAGGATGTCTCCGATGAGGAGGTAGCGGGGGGCTTGATGTCGAATACGACGACGATCATCTCATGAAAGGTGGTTACCGAACTTTTGAGTTTGGAGGTAGACAAGGAGGTTGTCGTACCAAGGATCATCCAAAGTGATGTAAAAGAGATGTTTGTCGGGAAAGTCTATGTTGATGGGGGTACTGGTGGTGTCAGAGGGGAGGGCCATGAAAAGTTTAGCGAGAATGAGGGCCTTCTTACTCTTAGGTGTTGAGAACTAGAGGTCGTACTCCTGAAGGATAATGATCCATCGAGCAAATTTTCCGTTAACTTGCCGATGACTGAGCAAGCACTACATAGGGTTGGAATCTGTGACGACCTTTGTTGTTCGAAGAAGAATGTAATGGCGCAGTTTCTAGACTGTGAGGACGAATGCTAGAGAAAGTTTCTCTTAGTATTTATACTTCAAGGGTGGTCCTGAGAGGTTTCTACTAACGTAATAAATGACATGCTCACGATTTTCATCACCTAGCTAGACGAGAACTCCCGCTACTAATACAGCTGATGCTGATACATAGAGGATATAGTCGCGATTGTAGTCAGGTGCACTAATTAAAGGTGCGTTCGAGAGGGCGGTTTTAAGATCATCAAATGATTGTTGGGCATGGTCATCCCAGTGAAAAGGGATGTCGTGACGTAGTAAGAGAAGGAAACCATGTGCGTGTATGGCATAGTCTGGGACAAAGCCTCTAACAAAGTTAGCTTTTCCCTGTAGGCTCTGAAGTTGTTGTAAATTCCAGGGAGGTGGAATTTCGGTGATAGCTTGGACTTTGAGGGGGTCCATGGTAATACCGCTTTAGGAAACAATAAAGCCGAGGAGGTTCCCTGCGGTGACACAAAATACACACTTGAGAGGATTCAAGCGAATGTTGTACTGACGACATCGCTGAAAGATGATTCGTAAATCATCAAGATGTTGTGTGTGTTTCTTGGATCGAGCTGTGAGGTCGTCCAAGTAGGCGAGGATGATATGAGCCATATCATGAAATATGTATGTCATAGCCTACTGGAAAGTTGCACTGGCATTCTTTAAGACAAAAGGCATGACACGATATGCAAAAGTACCCCATGGGGTAGTGAATGCGGTTTTATATTGATCGACGGGGTGAATTTAATTTGATTATAACCAGAAAATCCATCCATAAAGGATAGAGCCTCGTGGCCTGTGCAGTCATGTTGGCAGCCAATTCACATTTTTTCTACTATCCTTATAAGCTACCTACACCAGTGTTTTGCAAACCTTAATTTTTGTCGCAATCCTTGAATAAAACGACACTATTATTTTTGTGCTATGTGCACACTTACTTTTGTTCTTGTTTTCACGACTACAAGTGTGAAAACCTAGTTTTCAAAGTCACATTAAAATCATCACTGAATTGTTGCGATCTTCCTTGTCAATATGCCCATTGCGTTTCCAATTTACTCATAGTTATACAGTTGGCAAGACTCCTTGACCTGTACTCATTTGGCATTCTTTGATTGACAGTTTTGTTTCATGAGTGATTTAGTTTGTGATGCATTGGTTATTGGATTTACATGTTCTTTCATCGATTCACATGGCACATTGGTTACATAATTATGCATTGGTGTTATGGTTAAACTCTTGGTATAAATCGTTCTATACAACACATGTCACATAATCAAACCCTTGGTATTGGTTTCGATTAATTTGTTTGGTTTTGAAACTATAACTATTGCTCGCGCGAATGTTTAATCCACTTACCATTGATTTCATTGGTTGATTGAATGGCATAATTGTTAACTTATACAATAGTGGGTTGAATAGGTGTTTGCGCCGATGGTTGTACTGTAGATATGATTGTTTTTCATGTAATGAACTAGCTCTACCACCTTCGCACGATATGTCATTAATGTCTTCCCCTATCTTTGTTTCACCTTTGCTAGTTTTGGGTAAGCCTGTGAGCATTCTGCCCCTGCATATGCTGTGATTCAAATTCTGGCTCGTTCACATTGCTCACCGTGTTCTCTTGTCTATGGCACTAGTGGTGCGAATAGAGCCGAATGGTAGTCAAGCTCTGTTACTATTCGATAATGCCCGTAAGGATTTAGAGGATAGTGGTTGGCTCATGTTTGTACAGAGGTTCGAGGGTTTCAATCTGTTTGTTGCACAACAATTCACCCTTACCTTTGATGGGTGTAGGGATAAAGTAGGTGACATTCAACTTGAACTCAATGAAGAATTCATAAGCTTTGCCGCAGGACTAGCAGCCACAGGCTAGTGATGGTTTAAGAACTCCAAAGTTGACGAGGTGTCATGGATTTTTCTATTCGTATCATGAAAGGTCACATCCTGTGACAAAGGTATGCCTATTTCCACACTTAAACCCAGGTGTCACGATCTTTTGATAATGTTTAAACAATTTGTGACCTGTGAGGGTCGTTATGGATTGGTTTTTCTCTATCACCTTCGATTTTTGATGAATTTCATGGGCTATCCATTGAACATGCCATTTTACTTCCTGTGTAGTCTTTACAAAATGGCTAAGAGGTTCAAATGCGAGAAGGCCAATAGTAGCCTGTTTCACCATGGTTTGATTAGACTCATCGTCATCCACCATTTGAACCTCCACGACGATAATTGGCAAGCTTTTCTGTCTAGAAATGGCCTTGTTGATTCATAGGTTGTCCAAATCGACAAGTCTATGGTCAATGAGACTAAGGTCGGGCCACCCGTGCCATTTCATGCCCTTCTACCCTCTGCCAAACCCTCAGTCTTCCTTGATATCAACCTACCCGACATCACAATAGACAAGGTTGAGGCTGTAAAGAAGCATGTGAGTAAGAAGGTCAAGGTTAACCCTACTGTCAATAGCAAAGGTAAAAAGAATGCTCGATTGATATCGAGACTTGCCCAGAATAAACTTAAGCCAAACCTCGATCAGAAGCCCATAGTTCTGAGCAAGGACTTGGACTCCGATATTGAGCGCTTCCTAGCTGAAGAGTACCCTTATTTCCAAGGCCTATGCTCTGAGCCACCCTATGACTATGTTTCTGATTTTCCCCCATGCCTAAAGAACAATCCTAATTACGAAGGAATCAAGCTTCATAATGAAACCCTTGGTGATATAAACAAACCCTCGACTGTTATTTCGAAGCCTGAGCAGACATCATGCAGCCAATGTAATGTGTGGCTAGAGCGCTACTACACTGACATTCCCTTATTACAATCGAAAATCAAATCTTTAGAGAACCAAGTTGCAGTATTGTCGAGAGAAAGGGACAGGCTTCAAGCTAATGACAAGAAGCAGAAAACCACTGGTTCGATCATTTTTTGGAATGTCGAATCGGCAACAGCCTTCGTCAATTCCAAATTATCATGACCGAGTTGTTTTCTGATTATCCAGGTATGAATTTCAATATCAATTTCGTTTTATGAATTGCTTGGATTAATATAATGAATTTGGTGTTGTTTTTCAAATTAGTTATGCTCATTATTCGAAATGATTTTATCATGGTTTGACTATAAAAAATAGTTATGTTGTGGATCCTGTACACTAGATTCATTTTACTAAAGTCAAATATGGTTATGATTTGGTTATGCGATTTGGTCGTGCCCAGTTTAGCAATTGATTGGTTTTCATTGGGTTTGATTCGTTTTGAACAATTCTGTTGGTTTGAATTAACCAAATCAATGAGGTTTGTTTTCGTTTTGATTTTGATTGTATATAACCTGTATAGGAGATTTTTGTGCTAAAATCTGAGCACGACTATGTTTTGATTTGGTATGATTTCGTTGTGGTTGGATTCTATCGGCTCTGATTTAGTTCTTATGATTTGATTTTGGAACGATTTTGTGGGCTTGAATTGGTATGATCCTTTAAATGTGTTATGTGTCATTATTAGTGACTCAGTTGATGAATACGATGTAATCTAATAAACTCAAAAAGACACTGTTGACTTCAATTAGCCACGAATGGCTCTGTTTTGTATTGAATCGATATTCTCGTTTGGATTTGGATTACATTCGACCTGTGTTGAAGATCTATTCGCTAAAAATTGCGTGGCTATACTAATTGATATGATTTTTCATAATGATTTTTGTGAAACCGTTTCGATTCGTTCCTGTGTGCCACGATTAGCATGATCGTTTGTATTTGTTTAATATAGTTTTATCAATTTGAAGAATGATCCCGTTGATTTTGTTTTGGATTTGAAAACAATTTTGTTAATAGAGAAGGCGACATAAACTATTGCGTGGAAAATCTCTTAGTTGGTTACAGTTTGTGTCGATTTCAATTAGTTTATGGAAACGATTTCATTGATGTCAAGTATCTAATGCAATTCTGTTTACTCGAAACTGTGATAACAGGTGGAACAGAGTACATGTATCTTTGTAATCATTCGATTGATCATAATCTTGTTTACTCTCAAATTAGTATAACAGTTTTTTATTTGAATGATTCATTGGTTTTCAAATATCAATTAGATACTTGTTTAATAGTTTGAATTTAATTCTTTGAGTTTTGAATTGGTTTTAATACGATTCTGTGTTCAATTTAGACCAGCTACAGAATTGCAAGATTCTGTAGCTAGTCTTAGAAATTAGATTTTTATCAAGTTTATCAATAAAATATCCTCTAATATTGTCTATTCTTGTCCCTGTTCAGGTACATACGAATTGCAATGATCGATTTGGGCATGCTGTGACAATATAGGAGATATTTGTGTGATATAGCTTTTATTTTTAAGTTGTTAGTTTGAGTTAGAAATAGAGACTTAGGATATTTTCTCAGATTTGTGTAAATTGTTTTGATAACTCCCACAAGGATGTTTTACCCTGTGGGAGGTCTTTAAATACTTGTCAATTTTTTGTAATAAACTCATTATCCTCACTGTGGGAGAACCAGACTATGAATTTGTGATACAAACTGAGATGAAAGTTGATGTCTTGTAACAGCTTTCGCTTTCAATATATCAAACTTTTTTTTGAAGTTTTATTCATATCATTTTGCAGTTGATTATAGACTACTTTAGCTATCGTAATCTATTGCAGGTTGATGTGACTTGATTAATGTGTTATCCATATCTGATCTCTTTTATTATTTAAAAATACAACAATTACTTGTTTTAGTTAATGAATCACAGATTTCTCTTCTTCGTTAATTGGATCATTTTGTACAAATCCTTGCACGCAGATTTATCTAAATGTTATGATTTGTAAATTATAAGATTGGTGTAACTTTTATGTCATGTTTGTTCTGTTATCGATATTCAAAAGAGCATTGTTGCTTACTGTTTACTAGAGGCTGGCAGAGGATTGATGCGGGTTTCCTTCCATCGAACAGCTGAACTAGATTCTTTACACATGACAAATAGGAAAGTGTTATTATAGGTTAGCTTATTAGTATAAATTAATTAGTTTAGATAGATATATGTATAGTTTAGATTATTTTAGTTGCCTAGTTTAGATAGTTTTTAGTTTATTTGTTTTTTATAAAATTATAAAAATAAAAAAAACAATAGTTTCGCTGTCTTAGTACAGATTACCAATGAGTTTTGTAGGTTTCCATTTAAATCTGTAACTTGTAAATATTGTACATTTGTGATTAAGATTTAATTCTATTAGTAGTTAGATATTTAATTTCGTAGAGTTATTATAGTATTAGATATTAGATTTTATATTAATAGTTTAGATTTGTTTATCAGTTTGTTTTAATTGTTGTTTTTATTTAGATTAGTTAGATTAGAGTAGTTTTATTTTGTTTTCTTAGGACTTAGATTGGCTAACAGAGCCACTAAATGCGTCAGGGTGGTTATCCCAAATGGCTTGGGTTATTTAGACAACCCCGGACAACCCGTCAGCAAATGGCGCTAGAAGGAGGGCCTGAAATTAATTAATGGCACGAGGCGGTCGTAAGACTCCTCCACCACCTAATCGCTCACCTATAGTGACAAGAAGTCATTTGAACCATAACATTCCCCCTCAAACAACAACCACATCAACCGACGATCCACGTGTCACAGTTGAACCAGTAACCCCAAATCCTACAGGTGGTGACATACAAGAGATTGTTCGTCAATCTCTCATAAGAACTCATAGTGCCTTAGCCCATTTGAGGCAACCCAATCGACCTTTGGACCAACCTTTAGATTTCTCTGATATCAGAGAACAACTCGGAGGCACTAACCTCACCGTGAACCCTACAGATCCAATCCTCACTCCTGCTGCAGGAGGATTTGGAATACCTCCTTCACCACCTCCATCATCTCCTTCCTCTTCTGGAGGATATTCTTCTGACGAAGGAAGTTCCCATTCTCAACCTTCCACACCCACTACACCAATGGCCAACCAGAACAATCCTGCTAGACCTTGGCTCAACCAGGATGCCGTAGTTGTACCTGGAGCTCAGCATCCCTTGCCTAAACACACAGAGAAATGGCTTCCCAAGTTTGACCCTGATTCAAAATAGATCGTTGAAGATCACATCAAAACTTTTATGTTAGCCATAAGACTCCTCAATGTCGAACATGAAGACGTAGTCTGTAGGTTGTTCCCCTATACTTTCGAGGGAAATGCATCTACATGGTACTTTGCCCAGCAACACCATACCATCGTGTCTTGGGAAAAGTTTGATTCATGCTTTTTGGAAAAGTTTGGAGACAGTAAGCCTCCGGAAGTCCTAGTCATGGATCTTTCTAACTTAAGAATGAACCCTAAAGAGAAAGTTAAAGACTTCAATCAAAGATTCTTAACACTTAAGAGCCAAATCCCTGCGGATTCCATACCTGTCGAGAATCTTATAATAACATACTATACTAAATCCTTGCATCAAAGTATAGCTATTTGGGTTAAACGATCTAAGAAAGCCACGTTATTAGAAGCCTTTGAGGAGGCCAGCCAGATTGAAAAAGACATACTTAGTCTTAAAGACTCTACTAGCAACGAAACAGAGACTAGTTCTTCTTCCAAAAAGAAGATTGAAATCCTCCCTAGACCTACTCAAAGTAAAGCACAACCTGAAAGCTTTGATTTAGAAAACTTAACTAAAGTTGTTCAAAAACTGTCAAATCAAGTTATAGACTTAAAAAGGATGACCGAAGAAGATTCTTTGAGCAAAGGGCCTTACAAACCCCCATTCCGGAAGCCTTTTCCCACCAACCGACCTAATCCAACCACCGAGGGCCTTAATCTAGAAAGTCTGCAATGTGCCCTTCAAATGATTCTAGAAGCCCAAGATAACTTGATGCCTCCTAAGATCCCTGAGGAGGTAGTTGAACAAGAGACAGTTCAAGAAGAGGAGTCTTCTCCAAATATTTTTGGACACTTCTCGGATAGCATCTTTCAAGCTAACTTCGAGATAGTCCATCCCTATAATACCAGGAGTAAGACAACAAACAAACCTTCTGCCGAAAACACTACAACCTCGCCTCCAAAGCAATCTAAACCAGCTGAAACTAAACAGAGTCATGTGAACCCCAACTTAGATTATGATGTAGTTGAAGATCTTAAAAAGTTAAGGGCTAATATTTATGTTTATGAGTTATTGAAATTTCCATTTTTGCTACAAAAAATGTTACAGAATATCTCAGAGAATGGTAAAAATGGTAATTGAAGTGGTAACAAGGTTGTGCAGAACAAAGTTCCTCAGAAGACTTCCACTAAAAACAATCCTGATCCTCAAGATAAAGGAAGCCTTCCTGTAAGTAATGTAAATAATGTAAATAATGTAGATAAAGTAGCTTTAGAAACTGTGAGTAAAAAGCCACAAACTACCACCCTTAGCACTCACAAGAATGTACCTCCATTTTTGTTAACATTCAAAATCTTTAATAGAAACGTGCACAATTGTATGGTAGACTCAGGAGTGTCATCCAATGTGATTCCATGGTCTATATGCCAGAAGATTAACGCCGAAGTTGAACCCTCCACCTTAAAAATCATACAACTTGATCAGAATAATTTTAAAGTTATAGGCGAACTAAAGAATGTGCTTATAAGATTATCGTCTAAACCCAAGGTTCATCAAATTATTGATATTATTGTCATGGATATTCCAGAAGTGTATGGTTTGTTTTTAAGCAGGGACTGGTCAGAGCAGCTACATGGCTATTTCGCGACAAACTGGTCTCACCTATGGCTCCCAGAGAATGGCAAGCCCAACAAGATCAAGGTAAATCGTGAACGCTATCTTAAGTTCACGGTCACAGATTTGAATGATCCCAACGAACCATTTACACCTTATGCTGATTCACTCGAAGTACAAGGGATGGATACCTTTTTCGGCAATTTCATGGTCGAGGCTTCAGCTATCACCAATCCAGAACAACAGTTCGAGATTGTAGCATACATGCAGCCAACAGTTTCTACACAATGATCTCATGTACCCGATGAAAATCAAATTTGGTCTCTTTATTTCGACGGGTCAAAGTCCAAAGAAGGAGCTTGAGCAGGCTGCGTTATTATCGATCCGGCAGGTAACAAAACATTGATCGCATGTAGGCTAGAATTTGAATGTACTAATAACACTGCAGAATGTGAGGCTTTACTGCAAGGTCTCAGAAAAGCTTTAGATATGAACATTCAAAACTTGGTTTTTTTGGTGACTCTGAAATAGTGGTTAGACAGGTAAGAGATTCTATCCACTATCTGTCTATACATCTTAAAAGCTACCAATATGAGGTATGGAATTTAATGAATAAGTTTGTTGCTTTCAATATAAATTCTATTCCTAGATTGAATAACTCTGAAGCAGATCTATTAGCTAACGTAGCTTCTAAACTCTTTCCTGCAGAAGGCTTGTCCCCGGATGCATTCTCCGTCAAACTGTTGTTTCGACCATCTATTCCCGACAACATCATGAACTAGAGAGTCTTTGACGACGATCAACAGATTATTAACTTTCCGCATATGGAGGAAACTTTTCAAGGCACAGTGATAGATGAACGCACACACGATTACAATTTGCGCGATTTCACGGTAATACCACATCCGAGAACTCTTGAATCTTCATCAGACATGGTAAATTAGATCCCTAAATCTGTAGTTAGATTAGAGAAATTTAATGATCTTCAAGATAAATTCAAAAATTCGGTCAACTGTAAAACCAATAGTTCCTCATTATCATATGAAAAAGTAAACTTAGGGACTAAGGACAATCCGCAGTGCATTAATCTAGGGGTAGGATGTT
>SNQJ01S0133622.1:28497-39313 GCA_010110895.2 Picea sitchensis
GTAAATTGAACAGGAAAAAACTTCAACCCAATAGTCATTTGAAAAATTCTTTGTTTTGAGCATACTCATGGCCATGTTCACGAAGGTGTATTTTTTCCTTTCAGCCAATCCATTTTTTTGTGTAGTATATATGGTTGTAGTTTTCATTATAATGTCATGTTGTCTACAAAAATATGTAAAATACTTTGAAATATATTCTCCTCCTTTATCTGACCTGAGTATTTTCACAAATTTTCCACTCTGTTTTTCTTCATATTTGAATTCTTTGAACCTTGAAAAGGTTTTAGACTTATTTTTAAGAAAGTAAATCCAAATTTTCCTACTAAAATCATCAATAAAGGTCAAAAAATAAAATCTTCCACCAATGGATTAGGTTTGCAACGATCCACAAAGATCTGTGTGAACCAATTCTAAATGTTCTTTTTCTCTATGGGAGGTTATTGAAAAACTATCTCTTTTATGTTTTGCAATTATACAACTCTCACAAGGACTATCGTGTTCATTCAAGACAAGGAGTCATTTGACCATTGAGTTCTTTTGGAGAAGACTAATCCTTCTAAAAGGGAGATGACCAAACCTAGAATGTCATAATAGAGTCTCATCTGTGTTTGAAACATTTTGGGTGCATGGCTAGGAAAAATTGACACTTCTTAAATTTAATGGAAACATCCTAGTTTTTGTCATTTGGATTTTTGCAATGAGTTTCCTATTGGGTGGTTTATCTAGAATTGAGCATATTGAGCCTTTGAATATGGCATCATAGCCATGCTCCATCATTTTTCCTACATTTATGATATTTTGTTTAAGGATTGGAACATAATACACATCATGTATGTATTTGTTATCATCTTGTATGATTAGAATAGACAAAATACATTTTTTGAGAGCTTTGACTTGAGAATCATCACATAGACTAATGCTAGATTTGATAGAAGTATCAATGCTAGAATTCAATTCTCTTTTACCTCTCATATGATTGTTGCAACCACTTTCCAACAACCGAAGGTGCTTGGTGTGACCTTCTTCAGAAGTATCGAAGGAAAGGAACATTGCTTTAGAAGTTTCTCCTTCATTTTTAGAGACATTTGATTTACCTTTGTTTTGATCTCACTGCTTCTTTCTACTTTCATTCTCATAGTGAACAATTTTTTTTCAATACTAATACTGAATTTTGGATTTGTGTGTCCATTTTTTCCCTCTTTCTCTTTGATTATGTGAGGTTTTAGATTGTTGTGATTGTCCTGATTGTTCCTGTGTGGATCTTTCTTATGTATGATGATCACTTCTACATCTTTTACTTCTACCTCTGTTCCATATTCATCTTCCTCTGTAGAAAGAAGTTTGAGTCTTGAAAGCATGTTCCAAGTACCCTTCTTCCAAGTTGCTCATCTAGTTTCATGTGATAGAAGTGATCTTATTAGTTCTTATCTTTGGATTCTAAAATGTCAATTACAACCATTTCAAATTTATTGGGAAATATTTTGAAGACTTTTTCAATAATCCTATCATATTCAATTTGTTCACCATTAATCCTGATATGATTTATAATGCCATCACTTTGGTCATGAACTGGTTAACATTCTCGGTCTCAATTCTCTTCAGGTTTCAAATTGAGTTCTTAATGTCTGAAGATTTATTGTATTCACCTTATCATTACCCTCGAATGCTGATTTGAGAATATCCCAAGCTTTATTTGTAGTAGAAGCACTGATTATCTTGGAAAAAATACATTCATATACTAAATTTTGAATCTAATAATTTGTTGTTTTATTTCTTCCTGTCTTCTGCAAGATGTCCGTTTGTCATGGAATTCAGGTGTTCTAAAGATGGCTCTCTAAAGCCATTTTCAACTGTTTTCCAACATTCTTGAGCTTGGAGGAAGGATTTCATCCTCAAAGACTATAACTCATAGTTATTGCAAACAAGAACAGGTCCTAAATTACTAGCAGAAACCATTTAAATATTGAATCTGGATGGGATATCAAACTTTTCTAGTACGAGCAATTTTTTTATGATTGAATCGTATGTAGGTGCCCAATAGAAATCTTGCTCAATATTTATTTCGATGCCCGATTTTGTTTTTATAAAAGGTTCCTTTCCCCTTCAATTATTTGACTGTTGTAAAAGCTAATTTTATAATAATGGAGAGGATCAACATGGGAATAAAAAAAACTATAGGAAAAACAAATGGGAGAATGTTGATCCTTCAGTAGCTAGGCTCTTTCTCCGTGAGATTTTTTGGCTTTTAACACGACCTTCTTCTTTTCTTGTGCCAACATTATGAATTTATTTTGCCAACATATGAATTCATAATGGTAAATGTCTTCCTTCTTTGAAACTTCCAAGGGCGGATTTTGATTTCTTCTTATTGTCTTGCGGATTTCTAGGGTTTGGGAGCTTACCCAACCAGAGACGGACTTGAAAATTTTTAATACTTAATTGTATAAAAATTACGGGTCAGAGAGTGGGTTGAATACGGTCAATTTCCATGCAACCCACTCCCCCACTCTTGTCAAATTCCATGACAAGTCAGAATAAATATGAGCCGTCAAATTATATCTACAATGGACTTAAACAAAAATAAGGCAGATTAAATAAGAATTCTGGGTCACAATTAAAATTGGGTGATGCCAAGAGAGGTCCCCAGCTAAACGAAACTTGATATCATCGCCAATACGGATTCAATCGGTCACCTTGCATGCCTTCAATCGATCATATCTCTGGCCTTTTGCCTCGCTCCTTAGAGATCAGGCATCTTCTACTATCAAAAACTCTGGTTGTTCGAATTTTTCAATCAACTTATGTCAAACTCTTCTCTGGAATTGGTCTTCTCTCCACTCTGTGAAGAGGCTTAAACATCTATCTCTGATACCATGTTAAACTCAGAGGCAAAGAAGCAAACCGAAAATCTGATACCATGTTAAACTCACAGGTAGAGAAATATGGGGTATCTCCCTTCTCACTATTCATCTGTATTATATAGATTACAAAGAAAATCAAAATATTCATCTCTATCATATAGATTACAAAGAAAATCAAAATATTCATATCTATTATATAGATTACAAAGAAAATCAAAATATTCATCTGTATTATATAGATTACAAAGAAAATCAAAATAGAAAATAGATGTCAAAGGATGCCAACTTAAAGAGTAACTGGAGTCTAACTAAACTAACTGGATGCTCTTACAGACAATGCGGCATGGAAATTAACTCTTACATATTAATCGTCTTGGAGTATTATTTATTAGGAGATTATTATTGTCTTTTCATATGATGAATCCTTATGGCTTATTAGTCTTATGGAGTAGTTGAGAACTATCTATATTCTTTTTATTAGTTGTTAGTTTCTAGTAACTTATTTGTTTAATAAAAATCAGTTTAAGTTTGTGTTAACAGGTGGTGTGTATGAATTTAGCTCACAACTATGGGAAATCCACATTAATAGGAGAGCCTATAAAATTTATTATGTGGAGGTGCAAATTTATACCCTGGAGGTGCAATTATATGCAAAATTCGGCAACGATGCCTTAACAGTGCATTAAGACATTTAATTAATCAAACTATTAGAATCATAGATTATTTTAGGGGCAAAATTTTGCTCATGGGCGAAATTAAGGGGCCTCCAATTTTTTATGGGCAAATTTTTTGTACTAGAGTGATTTTTTTAAACTTATATCATTAGCCCGTAATTTATTTTAGGGGAAAAATCATGTACAGGGTTAGCCCATGTTTTTAGGAGGGATAGAGGAAAAAAAATTATATTTCGCCCCTGAAATTTGGAGGGACAAGCTTCTATTAGCCAAATTTCTAGAAGTATGGGAATTTTTGATAGTTTTTTCTCCCTTCCATTTGGTAAAATCGGGGTTTATGGTTTAATTTCGCCCCGATTTTGTGGTATGGGCAGTGGGTACTGGGTAGCTACAATCTTCCCTTTGCTCGATTTCCAAAGAACATGGAGATTTCTGAGAGCATTTTGGCCCTCTCACATGGTATAAATTATATGGGATCTGACCATATATGCATTCCCCAGTTTACATCTTCGTGCTTATTTAAATTTCCCCTTTGGGCCTTGACGGAACGGAGGTTTACAGTTTTACTCTTTGACGTTCTTCTGCTACTGCTTATTTCCCCTTTGGGCCTTGAGGTTTACGGTTTTACTCTTCGACGTTCTTCTTATGGGTAACAAGTTACTCCCAGGTTCGGCCCAGGCACCAGTGACCATATTTCATTAGCCTTCCAACAGAGGAGGACTCGGCTCGCGACTCGGTGCTGAGACTCAACCACACTAGAAACCTCGCATATCTGGATTATGATTCTCTACGTTTCCATCAAGCAAGTGGTGTAGACGCGGCTTCAGAGAGGTGCTTACTGATTTTCTATTTGTTGAACATATAAGTTAGTGAATGTCTTTTTACATCCATCTGGTGTAATTTTCATCAAAACTATAATATAAGAGATAACACAATTCAAATAGCATTTAAATTGTTTAATGGCATGAAGGTTTCATCATAGTTGATTTTTTGTTTCTTTTCTTAGCCCTTGGATACCAATATTTCTTCATGATTGTCTAGTGATCCATTGACTTGTAGTTTATTTTGTATACCCATTTTCATCCTCCTATTGGTACTACACATCATACCTTTTTTTTGGGAATCCCTTTGAAAATACTTGGAGGGCTTTGTGCTTTTCTATTAATCATTTTAGTTCTTGGTAACATCCCTTTGATTCTCTTGTTTAGAGCAACTAAAATGAGTCAACTTTATGTCCCAATGAGACTATTCGGTTCCACCTTTATTCATGTTACAAATTATTAGTACCTATGTGAGTCGTACTCATCCTGTGTTGCTCAATATTAACCTCTAGTTGTCCTAGTGGTTTATTGATATGTCATTTAAAATATGTGTTCCTAATAATTGACCATTCCTAGTGGAATGCTTTCAGTCACTACTAGGTGATTCTTACATTTATTGTATGAACAAGGAAAGTCTTCAGTACACTTCTCATTTCCTTCCCCATTACCTTTTGTTGTCATTCTATGTTATCCACACCTTAATTTCTACCTCATGTTGGATTCAATGACTCATCATTACCTTGCTTCTCATGGGCCTCCCTGTACACTTCTCATTTCCTTCCCCATTACCTTCTGTTGTCATTCTATGTCAACCACACCTTAATTTCTACCTCATTTTGGATTCAATGACTCATCATTACCTTGCTTCTCATGGGCCTCCCCCTATTAACTTCAAAACCTATATTCTATGGGTTTTTCTTAGAGGACTATCTACCTTGGCCTCATCTTCATCATTGGTTGGAGCCTTAGAATAAGCAAGGATAGACATGAGTGCTCCTTGACATGGTTGTTTCATACATGCTTCACTTTAACTCATTATTACACTTTTGAGAAATATACACTTGACAGTTCAATGATCCAATTGATTCTACCAATTTCTAAAACATTTTTGAGATGCATCATACCTCAAAAACCGATTTCCCTTCAAGTAGTCCCCCACATGTTCTGGCATCACCATTTTCTTTCAGATATATAGCTCCATTTGTTTTAATTCGAATACTAGGTCTTGGAGTTTACGAACACCATTGTTAGCTTTTTGGTCAATTCTGGACATCAATAAAATTTGTTTACAACTGTGTACAATTTAAATTTTGGTCAATTCTGGAAATCAATAACTAGCAGTTCCCTTGTTTACAATAGTTTACAATTTAAATTTTGGTCAATTCTGGAAATCAATAACTAGCAGTTCCCTTGTTTACAACAATTTACATATTACCCATTGACAGATTCTACACCAAATATCAAGGAGTATTTCCAAATCTTTGATCTTGAATACCCTTGTTAGAAAAAGGCATTAAGCACTCAACAACATGATTGGGACACCTGTAGTAGCAACTATGTCCATATTCAATTAGTGATGCTCATTATGATGTGGACACATAAAATTGTAGAGAAACAGAGAAAGATGAGTTGGTGGATGAACAACATTTTGAAGGGACAATGTGGCAAAAGGCCAATTCCATTTCTAGTTCCATCAAAAAGGTGAGCATTGCATTTTCAATATAGCCACACATGGGTTGCTTGAATTGTTGTCAAAAGCTTGGGGTTCCCTGCAACTTCATTTTTTATAAAAAAGTTCTTTAGGTTTGAGTAGATTACTAACCTTACTCGTGTGGGGATGGTAGGTATCTTAAATCCTTCACGAAGCCTACAAAACTAAATTTTTCTTTCTTCATCCAACTTGCATCCCAAAGATACCATTCCTTTGAACTCTATTACAACACCACCAAAATCTATATGCTTATCATAGGAATTCATCAAGTTTGTGTAGTTTGATATGTTTTAATGCCTCACAATCACATTTCCTCATATTTCATCATCATTTGGTCTATATTATTCACCTTTTTATATCCTTTACTTAGTGTTGAGTCATGGGATTCCTTCTTGCAATCTCTTCCCCTAACATTCACCATTGGACTTAGTTCTTTTTGATGGATAACCATTTTATCAGAACTTGGTAGTTAGGTTTCAACTTGTACACGAAAATGATATATTTAGTGCATGTGTGAGTGTAAATTCCTAGCCTGCCTTTAGAATATTGGCATACCAACTCCCTTACTGCCAGTAGGAATGATCTGGTAAGTTTAATTTCCCTGTCTTTATAGATGACAAATTTTCCAGCTTCTACTTGTCCCTAAAATTTGTTTACAACAGTTTACAATTTAAATTTTGGTCAATTCTGGACATCAATAACTAGCAGTTCCCTTGTTTACAATATTTTACATATTACCTATTGACAGATTCTACACCAAGTATCAAGGAGTATTTCCAAATATTTGATCTTGAATACCCTTGTTAGAAAAAGGCATTAAGCACTCGACAACATGACTGACACACCTGTAGTATTTATGTTCATATTCAATTTTTTATTCTCATTATGATGTGGACACATAAAATTGTAGAGAAACAGAGCAAGATGAGTTGGTGGATGAGCAACATTTTGAAGGGACAATGTGGCAAAAGGCCAACTCCATTTCTAGTTCCATGAAGATTATGAGCATTGCATTTTCAATATAGCCACACATGGGTTGCTTGAATTGTTGTCAAAAGCTTGTGGTTCCCTGCAACTTCATTTTTTATAAAAAAAATATTTAGGTTTGAGTAGGTTACTAACCCTCCTTGTGTGGGGATGGTAGGTATCTTAGAGCCTTCACGAAGTCTGCAGAACTAGATTTTTCTTTCTTCATCCAACTTACATCCCAAAGATACCATTCCTTTGAACTTGATTACAACACCACCAAAATCTATATGCTTATCATAGGAATTCATCAAGTTTGTGTAGTTTGATTTGTTTTAATTCCTTGCAATCACATTTCCTCATATTTCATCATCATTTGGTCTATATTATTCACCTTTTCATATCCTTTACTTAGTGTTGAGTCATGGTATTCCTTCTTGCAGTCTCTTCCCCTAACATTCACCATTCACATCAAGAATCACATGCAATAGATTAAGAGTGGCAGAGGAGATGGAAAGATGCAAGGAGTAACATCATTAGTGGCAAGGGTAGAGCTCAACAAAAGAGGGATGGCTAGGAGCAACATCATTAGTGTCAAGGGTAGAGCTCAACAAAAGAGGGGTGGCTAGGAGTAACATCATTAGTGGCAAGGGTAGAGCTCAACCAAAGAGGGGTGGCTAGGGAAGAGTTGGATGGAATGGGGCATAGATAGGGTAGAGATTCAACTTTGTGCAAGGAATTCTACTTTATCATCTACACTGGAATAAATGGTAATATTAAAAAGGTGGAAATTGTCCTTTTTAACACCATCAATCTTAAAAGACATATATTATGTCAATTATTGTACCAGGTTTGACTTCTATTAATAAGGACTTCAAATTTTACTATATAGTAAATGCCTATATAATATAGAAGGAATGTGTACATAGACTACCAACACCATGAATAAAAAATCTCTATTCATAGGCATATAATATAGAAGGAATGTGTACAAGGACTACCAACACCATAGGCATATAACATTTAAACATGCATTGTTGATTACATTGACTAGATTACTCATCCAACACCATGAATAAAAAATCTCTATTCACTATATTGTTCACTGAAATGGGCTGATAATTGAATTTGTTTTTGCAAAGATTGGGTCTTTTCTTAATAGGCTAGTATGTCTACGTAAGCATCCCTAACTCTATTAAGTAAATAAAAAATCGTTGTTCACAATATTCTTCTTCATTGAAATGAGTTGATAACTCTGTTTGTTTTTGCAAAGATTGTGATTTTGCTGAAAAGGCAAGTATGTCTTCGAAGGCAGCCCGGATTTTGTTAAGTAAAATAGTGGTATGAAGCCGAACTCTGTTATGTAAAATAGTAGTACGAAATGACAAGGAAACTACCAAAAAGTAGTATGAAATAAGAACATTGTCTACTTGTCCCTAAGATTTGTTTACAACAGTTTACAGTTTAAATTTTGGTCAATTATGGACATCAATAACTAGGATGAACTTGTTGATATATTGGTCCTATTATTTATTCTCATCCTTGAAAACTTCATATTCAACCAAATTCAGTAATGTAGTTTCTTCCACTCCTCGTTGGAGTCATCATTATTTTACCTTTCTTCCACTCCTCTTGACAGTTTTTAGTTCAACACGTTCTTCTGTACTTATTTGTAATTGTGGGTTCTACACTTTTGAGGCTTTCTAAATCCCTACACATATTCCAGGTGGATACTGGTGGCCTCCCACCTAATCCAACTGGCTTATTTTGTATGTTTTCATGTCAACACATCTTTATGTACTTCCAGGTCTATTTTGGGGCCCTAAACAATGTTTTTTTTGGATTTTCATAGTCAAACCTTAGATAGAGTCAAATTTTGACGACGTAATGTGTAGTTCTCAAAAAGACATTTCCAACGGGATATCACACACCTAAAAGGGAGGTCGTATGAAAAAATTATAACCTCGGGAACTTGAGGTACCAACTTACCCATAGGAGCCCACATAAATTTTGGTGTTTCATCTCCTAGGGTTAGTTTTTTGGATGTCTAGGGTTTTTTCATTCATGAGTAATGTTAAAAAGTTCTCTAGATCCTCGTTGTAATCATTATGCTTAGACAAATGCATGTAGAAACCACATCTCTTCTCAAAGATAACTACCACCATTCGAGCAAGTGTTTCAGTTATGTAGTTTTATAGCATCAACCTATTTCATTTATTCAATATAAGATATTGTTCATTGGATATCTATATTTTTCTTCATATCTATGTGTTTATTATATTCAATTTGTTAATCAATTTGTTCTGCTCCTAAATCTAGATCAATGGTATTAGAGTGGTCTTCTCTTCATTTATTTTTCTTCGAGCATGTCCCCAACAAGATCTAGGTACAAGAAGTTGGGACTCAAATGAATGGATCCTTTGTAAGATCGGTCATTCCAAGCCCGAAAACAACTGATGGGGGATGAAAAGAAAGATGATGGAACATGACATCCTTTTAGAATGTTTCTCTAGGAAGATCATGCACAACATAGGAATGAAATAATGCACAACATTGTGCAGATTCTTCGGTGGCTTCCCACAAGAGAAGCATCTTCATTAAGTGTCCTTGTAACCCCCTTCAAGGTACAGGTACATTTTTGTATTCCATCATTTGAAGGACTAATATATGCAAATACTGTAGATAAATGGTTGAATCTTCTCGAAGGGTTATTTTAGATCCACAATTTTTCGGATGGGCAAACAATTACTTTTTCACTCCTCAAGACCCTTCCCCATATTAAGGATTGGTGGGATACTTACTCTGATAAAAGGTCCATAGAGGAATATGAAATATTTGTGGTTGCCCCTACATGAGATTCCTTCCAAGATGCCATTATAGAAAAATACTACCCTGTTGGAAGCTACAAGGACTAGTACACTAGATGGACCACCCTACGTTAGGAAAGGGACCAAAAAGTACCAACGTTCACCAGTATTTTCCATACCCTGCGTATCAAATTGGGTATCAAAGACTATGAGCGACATCTAGTGCTTAAATACCATGATTGTTTGAAAAGATACATTCAAACATAAATGGAGTTTCTATACATCGCCTCGTTGAGTATGGATTACAGATATGATTTCAAGATTGAGCATAAATTTAAGCAGAAGAGGTGGGAGTTTGGATATGAAAACTCCTCATAGGTGAAGTGGGTCAAAGGCGACCCCAACCCACACAACAATGAAAAGACCAAAAATGGTCACTCTTAGGATAACCAATCAAAGAAGCAACAAAAAAAGGGCAATGAGAAGTTGAAGAAGGAAACGGGAAAATGGTTTGAATACCATAAAATCCCTTGGCACAACACTGAAGAATTTTGCTGCAAGAAGTCACTTGTGGCCGAGATAAAGGCATCTGAGTCAGAGGCTAACTCTGACTCCGAATCAAGTCTAGAGGTAGGGAAGAAGATTATGGATGATGAACCCAGTGCCACTATCGTTACCACCAAAGTCCAACCAAGCAAACAAAAAAAACTAGAGGAGGGGAACAACTCTTTCACTCATAGATGTGGGTAAAGGGGGATCTGCCTCATTTCATTTTCGATAGAAACAATCAGAAGAACCTAATCTCAGAAGAGGTCCTCAAGCATTTGGACCTATTGACAACGTCTCACCTGCAACCCTACACCATTGTATTGCTTTGCCAAGGAACATATCTATTTTTCATCCAACAATGTCATCTACCCTACGGAATCAAGCCTTTCAAAGATGAGGCATTGTGTGATATTTCTGTTGAAATTAC
>SNQJ01S0133624.1:7468-21088 GCA_010110895.2 Picea sitchensis
ACATAAGGAGAGTACTTTGCATGCACCTCCAGTGCAACATGCATATACTCTTGTTCTTCCATCAGTTTCAGACATCAGAGATGATTCCATACACTCAGATTTTGTACATGGAAATAATCAGGTAGTACAGCTAGATAAGAAGCCAACGTTGAAGCTTCAACAGATGCCCAAGAAGGCACAAACCACACTTCAGGCAACAAACAACCTTGTAGGGAATCCATTGGATTCGAGGATGACTCGATCTCAGCATGATGAGCCTTTTCATGTACTTTCAACTTCATAACCTATGATGCCCATGCATTGTTATATGGTTCAATCTACTGATCCAAAAAATTGCAATAGGGTTGTGGGCAATCCATTATGGAAAGCAACCATGCAGAAGGAGTATGACTCACTCCTACAGAACCAAACTTGGAATCTGGTTCCACTTCCACCAGAAATGAATATTTTCAGGTGCAGATGGGTCCACAGGATCAAGAGTTACAAGGCCTGACATGTTTCCAAAGGACTTCATCAGATCCATAAATATTTCTATATCTTCATGAAGACTTTTAGTGAGCCGAAGTTTCAGACTTTGTGGGATCGTCTTGCAGTGAAGAACACATTTTCCTATCAACTGCCATTTTATTCTTTTGATACATTATCTTTTGAGGGGGGGTTTTGTTCCCATGTGGTTTTCCCTCTTTCCTCATTTTTTCAGTGTTTATTAGTTTCATTGTACATGAGTACCTAAAATGGCCTAGTAGTCGGGACTCATTTTTACTCCATAGTGATATTCAGGGGGGGTGTTGGAGAAATTTTTATTTTCGGCACACTAGTTCAGTGGGAGTAACACTAGTTCAGTGGGAGTTAACTGACTAGTTCTATTTTAGACTTTAACACTAGTTCAATGAGAGTTAACTGACTAGTTCTATTTTAGAATTTCTAATCTTAGACCATCACTATTATGCGTGCATTCCTAATTATAGGATGCCATTGCCTATATGAGTGAAGATCACTCACTCATTGATAAGATTATAATATGCATTGATTCTCATTCTTCATTGTGTATCTCTCTTCCTTTTCTTGATAAGCTTTGTTTGTGTATGCTTTAGCTAGATCTCCTGTGCAAGTTTCCATGAAACACTGACATATAAAACGTATGGAAACGTGATGGATTTTATACAAATTAACTACAATAGTGTAAATCACTACAATGGGGTCTTAGACTCCTTAAATATACCCTTTTGATTTAAGATTTTTATAAGATAGAATATTATCTTTTTTTTATTATAATTTATATTAATAAACATGTAAACAGGAAATTTAAAAGGTATTTATATGGAATTTTTTGGTGAACAATTAAATTGTAAAGTATATGGCTTCACTTAAGGTACTCATAAAGATGAATATAAGGGTCATCGAGGTGGGTATTGGTGGCCACCCACGTACCTATTCCAATGAGTCAAAGAACAATGCTCATTTTGACAGTTTTTTTCTAGTTTTTCGGGTTCTAAACATCTGGTGCCATTTTAAGGCCCTAAACAACGTTTTTTGGGTGTGATACAATCACACTGTAGACTTTAGTCACAGTATGATGACAACATGTGTACTTCTTGAATAGTTCTTTCCAACAAGCTATCATGCGCCTAAAACGAAGATCGTATGCAAAATGTATGACACCAAAAAGTTGATGTACCAACTTACCCCATCGGGGCCCACCTGACTTTGGGCACTTTATCTCCTAGAATTAGGTTTTTGGATGTTTAGGGTTTATCATTTATGCTTTATGTTAAAAAGGATTTTGGAGCCTCATTGTAACTATCTTCTTGCGAATGAGCGTAGCTGTCACATGCCTTTTCAGAGATAAGCTGTCACCATTCGAGCAAGTTTGTTTCAGTCTGCATTTTTACAGTTTCAACATATTCTCTTTATTAATAGAAGTCAAGCTTTACTGTATCTCTATGTATTTCTTTGATATACATATGTATTCCATTTCGTTCCATTTATAAATCTCGATCAAAGAAATATTCATTTTTTTAGTATAATATTTAAACTGAAACCACCTTTTAGTTTAAAGTAAGATCTAAAACTACTTTTGATTAGCTAAGAGCTTCATATAGTAGTTATCTTCATTACCTATGAACGATTTGAATATGATAAATTTTGTCACCGTCATAAAAAAATATAATAATAATAATAATAATAATAATAATAATAAATATATAATAAACTCTTTAATTTTTTTATTAAATATTGAAAATATTACTTTGATTTTATAATAATTTATGTTCTCAACTCACAAAGGAGATTTAGAAGATATATACATGAGATTTTTGAGGATGTGTACATTGAAAGAGACTATTAAAAAAATATTTACACATAGTTTAAAAGATATTATGTTGTTTAAAAATATTAATAAATTATAAATACATTTAAATTTTTATTATTTAAACATTTTTTTTTACCTGGAATAGAGGCTTTTTGGCACAAACAACTCCAGTTAAATCTAATTAAATATTTAAAAGTTTTTTTTTAAATAAAATAATTATCAATTTTATTTTGAATTTTTCTTATTTTATTAAAAAATATTATTTTATTAAATTTCAATAACTTTTTAAATATAATAATGAGTTTAGTAAATTATTCTTTATATTTTATTTTTTAATATTAAAAATGTTGTTTTTAAATTAACTTTTTTAAAATATTATTTTAATAAATTTCAATAACTTTTTAAATATAAAAATGAGTTTAGTAAATTATGCTTTATATTTTATTTTTAATATTATTTTCATAATTTTTATTTTTTAATATTAAAAATGTTGTTTTTAAATTAACTTTTTTAAAATATATTTTAATAAGAAATCTAGTAAGACCATATGTAGATGCTCCACATGACTATCGATGCCCTCACATTAGATGGCGTTAATTATAAATCACTCCATTTATATTCCTTGCGCACATCTTTCTACTCCATGAATCACTCCAACATGACATTTTTATCACAATTAAGGTTTTCTACAACATGTTTCACAACAATTAGTATTACTATGCAAGGTACTAGTACAATTTGAGTAGTCTAGATCTATTCAAGAACATGGAAGGTACCACTATGTAAGAGAGAGCATAGGTTTTATCTTCTAGACTATTCTAGTACCTTCCATTTTAATTTTAAATTTGTTAAGAATTAAAAATTTTTAAAATATAAAAATTAGCGCATTAATACGCATGTAAAGAGAGATTTTCAAAAAGTTTTTCAAAACTTTCATTAAAGATATAACTTCTAAGCCCTCAAAGTTAATAATGAAAAAAAATCATAAAAGTTTGAAAACTTAAACTCTGAAAAAGACAAGACATAAATATGATAAACTAAAATATTATAACTGTTCGATAGTCTAATCCCTTTGTTTAGAAAATAAACAAAGCCAACGAATCTAATCTCTTTGTTTAGAAAATAAACAAAGCCGAGAAAGCTATTTGGCTCTATGTTTGATTAATGATGGCTCTTACAAAATAATAATATTGAATGTAGATAGATGGCGAAAGTTTATGTTGTTTCAAAACTACATTTATAAAATTATAAGACTGTGTTATCACATATAACTGTCAATGGGTCATAGGACGACCAAGTCCGTGGTCTGCACATAAGCGTCCAAACACAACATTCAAAAGCATTCCATTTTGGGTTCGAAATACTGACATGCGAGCAGATTCAATTTTCAGTCGTAGGATCTGAGCAAGAGAAAGACCAGCCGTCAAATCAACAAGATTAAGTCACGATCGTCAGATCTCATCAAAGAGAAATCGACGGTGGGAAGTCATTGCGGGGAACATGATGCAAATTAAAGTTTCGGAAAGTTGTGAGCCCACAATCGCTCAGAATCGTTGATCTTGCTAGATCGACAAATCGACGGGGCATATCGATCCCGCTATGAACGAGAATCTTTGCATTGCGGGGATCATAATGGAAATTAAAGTAGATGCTAGTTGTGAGCTCGCAATCGCTCGTGGCCATTGATCTTTCAGCAGGGGACACATGTCAGGTGATCTCATACTCTAGGAGAAAGCAAGCAGAAGTTGAGTGAGTAAAGGACTCCTAAAGGCCCGAAGCCCAAACTCTCGAAGTAAATCTCGAGCGTCCAAATCAAGAGGCGACGTGTCACAAGATATCTCACTTCAGGAATTCATCACTTTAGAGGATTGCACAAACAAGCAGAAGAAAAGGCCCGAAGCCCGAACTCTCGAAGTAAATCTCGATCATCCAAATCAAGAGGACACGTGTCATCAGATCTCACACTTCGGGAATTCGACACTTTGAAGGATTGTAAGAGCTATGCATTGAAAAGGCCCGAAGCTCGAACTCTCGAAGTAGTTGTGAGTTGTTGATCTTCGTAGCAGGAAGCAAGGTCCATCCAAGAGCGATGTGTGACAACAAAAGTGGGGCTTTCCCAGATCGTAGATCGCGATCAGATCGACGACTCGCGTGTATTTGACATGTCAAAATTGCGTGAGGATTAGTGGCTAGGCAGAAGCCCCAGAGTTACAGATCAAGCACCACATGTCCTTCTCCATCAGACGATCATGATTTACTTCGGGACTTTGAGAGTTTCGGCTTCCCCATTCCCGTTTTCCTCTGAAGTATTTTCTCCCAAATTCCACATATCTATGCTGTGGGTCCTCCTCAGATCAAGGGTTGTGGTTCATTTCCAAGTTTCAACATTCATTTCAAGCCTCCATGTCACTCTGGGCTCGTATTACTCCATGATTTATACAAGATCTACATGCTTTACCCCCCGAGCTCCAAGCTCCGAAGACACTTGGCACTCATCTATTAGAGACATGCGACATCCATCTAGCGTTGACACATGACACTCATTTCAAGCATTTTTGGACATGTCTTCAGCCTATTTTCGAGTGACACATGTCACTGCTCCGTTCGCGACATGTCATCATAGTGACGTCAGGCCACCCCGTTAGCTGTGGGAGATCATCCTTTTGGAGGTGTTCTTGTTGAAGCGCCAAAGGTAGCACCCTCCCTAAAGCACAATTTTTATGGATCCTAAAATTGGTGGGTGGATAAGCTTGAGCAGTGGCGCTAGATTTAGCAGGTGCGTCTAGATCGCAGATCGCAACCCGATCAATGACCATGTTTCATTGCAGGGACGTAACATGCTCAAACGATAAAATTCTTGGGCGGTCCCACATTTGAAACCATGGTATAGTGGAAGAGCTATGTGGTAGAAGGTGGTGAATTGTGGGCTCAAAAGCGATGTGAATCCAAACCACTTATGACGGCCCCGCAATCACGGGCTTATATAATGACAAATCTGAGAGCAACATGTGGCCGCCCCCTAGGCGTTAAGCCTCACCCCAATCCCGAGGGGAGATAAATTAAGAAAAGAAGGACTGGTAGCTGATACCTCAGACTCACTCCATAAATAGAAGGCGTGGAGGGTCTGGTTGTGGAGACAGAACTGTTAGCCCGAGGTACCACGATGGACGATTTTTCGTGCAGGCCTGAGTTTGCGTCTGACAGGAGGATACACACATAGTCTGAAAGAGGAAGGCACAACCGAAAGGATTTGAATGGAATGGCTAGATCACACTCCTGGTAGTTGTGGACTGATCTGAGTATAAATAGATCGGTTCAAGATTTTGTTAAGGTCGTCAATTGGTTGAGCCAAGCTCCCTACTGTGTAATTTTGATGCCAGAATTGTTCTCTGGTTATGTATCAAATTTGAGAGTTTCGCATTAATAGAAGTCAACTTGTTTCATATCTTTGTTTAAACTGTGTTGAAACACTTGGGCATGGAGGATCCAATCGAGGGTTGTGGTTCTATTGTAATGTAGGTTTGATTACAGTATTGATGTGACTAGTTTTAGTCAGCTTCTTTGTTATCTTATCTCCCCTTACACTGAAAGACTTAGGCATGGAGGATCCAATCGAGTAGTTGTAGTTGCATGGTGATGCGGGTTTGGTTATTATGCAAATGTGACATATTTTAGTGTCTAAAACTTGAGTTCAAGAGTGCTCTTGAGCCTAATTTTTTCTTCACCAAGTTACTTGAAGGCCGAATGCTCATAACAATCTTGTTCACCTCTCTCACCAAGTCTTCCTTCTACTCACACTTAAACTCAAATCACTTACTGAATTTAATGAGGACCTCACTTCCCTCTCCATTGCTTGCCCAGTTTCTGTGATTAAAATCATTTTTGTACCAAGTTTTGTCCATTTGACCTCCACTCATAAAACCAACATCCACCGAAAAATTCTGATGGGTACTAGGCTTATCCTCTTGCAATATGAGGGCGACTCTCATTGCTAACATTCTTGGCATCGTTACTAGGGAACGAATTGAAGACATTTCCCTGGGATTGAACGGCAAATAAATTCTGATTCTGAAGGTGCATAAGAAATCAGTACCTTGAAGATTGCAGCTTGCACCTGGTGACTCCACCGTTTCAGTTGTGGCTCCCAGAGGAAGACACACGAGGTCTACTCCACAACTGCCTATGGAAACACCTAGAGATTGTTGGGTATGTGTTATATTCTTTGCATGTGTGTGTGGGGACATCAGATTCGACAACTACGTCTAATGATCCCTCTAGTAGTGCTCTTTTTTTCGTGTGCACTGGGCGCTTTCCTAGGGGGGTCTTAGGGGGGGCAGGTATGCCCCCCCTTGTTACGCGCAGCGTTTGGGGCAACGCCCCATTTTTTTTTTGGCAGTTTTTGCTATTTTTAGAGGTTTTCTAAATTAATCCCGGATTAAGGGCTTATGGTTTTGGTATCTATGGAATACCTAAAAACATTGTATATGATGTATGGTGAATGGTGAAATTCGATATAATGAATATAAGAAAGGTTTTCCCGGTTGAGGGTTTCCGGTATAAAATCTCTGTGTACTCTGTGTATGAGCCATTGATTAAATTCTGTTTTGCTTAAGAATCTATATGCATTGCTTTACTTCACATGTTTAAAACTTATAGAGATGAACCAAAGAATATTATCAAGAAAGGAAATCTTTCTCAAGAAGGATTTTAGCTGTTGTTCTAGATTGAAAGATCCCTGGGAAGAATGACATTGCATAGATCCAGTTTTAGATGGTGAACTGAAATTGGACACATTGTTCTGACTGCTCATATTTCACCATGGCGACTCCATTGTTCGAAAATCCATTGGTGACATCACTGGTTTGAAATGGAGAATATTTTATCTCAGAGGTAAGCATTTTGTGATTTCTCAAGGATAGTTGGTTTCCCTAATCCAGAGCCTAGTAGAGATGAATGGGAAAGTATCCTTCCTAATTTTCGAGGAGAAGAGTGGGAGGTAACAACTGAACATTTGCTGAATTTTCATGTTTTTATTCATCAACTTCATATCGTGCATGAAGATGTTTAGATTAATCTTTTCAAGTATTCATTAGAGGCGATTGCTCGTGATTGGTGTCGATCTCTTCCCATTACAAGCATCATCTCTTTGACAGGTTTTCATGCAGCTTTCAATTCGTTTTGTAAAGATTATTTTTCAGCTGAGTATCTTTATGAAAAATGTTGTGATGAGTTTTCTTTGCTTCATAAAGATTCTGCTAGTCGCGAAAACCAGATTTGTGATGAAGCATTTATTATGGAAGAAAACATTTTCCATAAAGACCAACATGTCTCTTTTGAATATTCTGATGTCAAAGAGAAAGTGTATTATGCAATAGATATTTCTCCTGACTATGAAGCTGAGATAAATGATAAGCTAGTTAAAAAAACTAGGGAAGATTCCTCTCTGTTTTTTCCTAGCTTTTCAGAATTGAAGGTAGATTTTGTTTGTTGCTCTTATGAATAAAATGAAAAGCATATTTCTATTCTTGAAAAATATGTTTTTGGTAGCCCTGCTTATGATGAAGAAGTTGTTTCAAATGCTGACCAAAAACATCCCATTTTTGATGAATATCCCAACGAAGATGACGAAGAGCAGAGTTTTTTCATGGTTTCTTTGGAACCTCGTAGCACGGTTCATGTATATGATGATTATGAATCTGATCCTTGGGAGGGCCATGAAGGAGAAAAGGAAGAGCTAAATGTGCAACTTATCTCCTATCCAACACTTGTAAATGAGAAAATATCACCTTGGATTAGCTAACCTGCATCAATCCTTTATTTACTTGTACACTCTGAGAACACCAAACAACAGGTGAGAAATAATGAAGTAAAGGAGGTAATTTCTTACCCGTTTAGCATGCCTTATTACAAATTTTATGACCCTGTGGAGCTATATATGGAGTTGAGTTTTCCAAAAGCATTGGAGACTGCAAACTTATTCATCTTATCATCATTTGGGGGTATTTTTAGTGTTCCAAAACATGTTTTCGTTCTGCTGTCATAGTTCCCTTACCTTTTGTGGATCATTTGCAGTGAAAAGAAGAATTATATTACCAAACAGTCTGGGTTTCTATGGTGGAAGTTTGCTTCACTTAACACATTGTAAAAAGTCAGTTAGTCTAGGATTGTACATAAATAAGCTCCTTCTGGAGCATGTGTGTTTGTTTTCTTTTTTGTAAGTAGAGTAGTGGACATGTCATCCTGTTTCCTTCAACAAATTTTTTTTGAGCTTGATTCCATAACCCAACAACTAAGGCACTGGAACTGTGCATTCTTGGTAGCTCACAGGGAGCATGCCATCCCCCATGGAGACAAATGTTATCACATATAGATGTCAATGGGTTGCAGGACAACCAAGTTCGTGGTCTGCACATAAGCATCCAAACGCAACATTCAAAAGCAACCCATTTCGGGTTCGAAAAAATGACAAACGTGCATATTCAATTTTCAGCCGTAGGATCTAAGCGAGAGCAAAACCAACTGCCAGATCAACAAGATTAAGTCATGACTGTCAGATATCATCGGAGAGAAATCGATGGTGGGAATTCATTGTGGTGATCATGATGCAAATTAAAGTTTTGGCAAGTTGTGTGCCCGCAATTGCTTAGAATCATTGATCTTTCTAGATCAATAGATCAACGGGGCATATCGATCCTGCTATGAATGAGCATCTTCGCATTGTAGGGATCAGAAAGGAAATTAAAGTAGCTGCTAGTTGTGAGCCCGCAATCACTCGTGGCCATTGATCTTTCAACAGGGGACACATGTCAGGTGATTTCATACTCCGGGAGAAAGCAAGTAGAAGTTGAGTGAGTAAAGGACTCCCGAAGGCTTAAATCCTGAATTCCTGAAGTAAATCTCGGCCATCCAAATCAAGAAGCCACGCATCACCATATTTCTCACTTCGGGAATTCGACACTTCAGAGGATTGCGTGAACAAGCAGAATAAAAGGCTCGAAGCCCGAACTCCTGAAGTAAATCTTGACCGTCCAAATCAAGAGGACACACGTCATCAGATCCCACACTTCGGTAATTTGACACTTTGAAGGATTGTAAGAGCTATGCATTGAAAAGGCCTGAAGCCTGAACTCCCGAAGTAGTTGTGAGCCGTTGATATTCGCAACAGGAAGCAGGGTCCATCCAAGAGCAGTGCGTTGCAACAAAAGTGGGGCTTTCCCAGATCGTAGATCATGATCAGATTGATGTTTCACATGCCTTCGACATGTCAAAATTGCGCGAGGATTAGTGGCTAGGAAGAAGCCCTAGAGTTGCAGATCAAGCGCCACGCGTCCTTCTCCGTCGGATGATTATAATTTACTTCGGGACTTCAGGATTTTTTCCTTCGGGAGTTTCAGCTTCCCCATTCCCATTTTCCTCCGAAGTATTTTCTTTCGAAGTCCATAGATCTATGTTGTGTGTCCTCCTCAGATCAACGATCGCGGTTCGTTTCCATGCTTCAACATTCATTCTAGGATGCCATGTCACTTCGGGCCCGTATTACTCCAGGATTTATACAAGATCTACATGCTTTCCCCCCCGAGCTCCAAGCGCCGAAGACACTTGGCACTCATTTGTTAGAGACATGCAACATCCATCTAGTGCTGACACATGGCACTCATTTCAATCATTTTTGGACATGTCTTCATCCTATTTTCGAGTGACACATGTCACCCCTCCATCTGCGACATGTCAGCATAGTGACGTCAGGTCGCCTCGTCAACTGTGGGAGATCATCCTCCGGGAGGTGTTCTTGTTGAAGCGCCAAAGGTAGCGCCCTCCCTAAAGCACAATTTTTATGGATCCTAAAATTGGTGGGCGGATAAGCTTTAGTGGTGGTGCTAGATTTAGTAGGTGTGCCCAGATCACATATTGCAACCCGATAAACGACCATGTTTCATTGCAGGGACAAAACATGATCAAACGATAAAATTCTTGAGTGGTCCTGCATTTGAAACCATGGTATAGTGGAAGAGCTATGTGGAAGAATATGGTGAATTACAGGCTCAAAAGCGATGTGAATCCAAACCTCTTATGACAGCCTCGCAATCACGTGCTTATATAACAACAAATTCAAGAGAAACGTGTGGCCGCCCCCTAGGCGTTAAGCCTCACACCAATCCCGAGGGGAGATCAATTAAGAAAAGAGGGACTGGTAGTTGATACCTCAGACTCACTCCATAAATAGAAGGCGTGGAGGGTCTTGTCATGGAGACAAAACTGTCAGCCCGAGGTACCACAATGGATGATTTTTCGTGCAGGCCCATGCTGAGCCGATTTTGCTTCTGACAGGAGGATACACACACAGTCTGATAGAGGAAGGCACAGATGAAAGGCTTTTAATAGAATGGCCAGATCACACTCCTGGTAGTTGTAGATTGATTTGAGTATAAATAGATCAGTTCAAGATTTGGTTAAGGTCGTCAACTGGTTGAGCCAAGCTCCCTACTGTGTAATTTTGATGCCAAAACTGTTCTCTGGTTATGTATCAAATTTGAGACTTTTGCATTAATAGAAGTCAACTTATTTCATCTCTTTGTTTAAACTGTGCTGAAACACTCGAGCATGGAGGATCCAGTCGAGGGTTGTGATTATATTGTAATGTAGGTTTGATTACAGTATTGTTGTGACCGGTTTTAGTCAGCTTCTTTGTTATCTTATCTCCCCTTACACTGAAAGACTCGGGCATGGAGGATCCAGTCAAGTAGTTGTAGTTGCATGGTGATGTAGGTTTGATTATTATGCCGCTGTGACAAATTTCAGTGTCTGAAACTTGAGTTCAAGAGTGCTCTTGAGCCTTATTTTTTCTTCACCAAGCTGCTTGAAGGTCGGTTTCTCATAGCAATCTTGTTCACCCCTCTCACTAAGTATTCCTTCTACTCACACTTAAACTCAAATAACTGACTGAAGCTAATGATGACCTCACTTCCCTGTGCATTGCTTTCCCATTTTATGTGATTAAAATCATTCTTGTACTGAGTTTTGTCCATTTAACTTCCACTCATAAAACCAACATAGACCAATTTTTTTTGATGGGTATTAAGCTTATCCTCTTGTAATCTGAGGATGACTCTCAATGCTAATAGACTGGACATGATTAAGTGGAAGTTTCTGGTTTTTCAAAACTTACTACACATTTTTGGTTTTTCAAAACTGTTTACACTCATGTGCATAAAACATAAAATATTGACATTACCATTCTTTGTAGTTAAATTTAATCTATTCACATAACCAAACACTCCGCCCTTTTGTACTTTTCAGTCTAATTAATCCTTAAGTTGTTTTTTAAATCTTTTTAACATTAAGTGTAAATCTCATCTCATAAAGTGGATTTTTAAAATAAATTTATAGATGACATCATTCATGTTTTTAATTACATCCATATAGAAAATTTATCATTTTAATTAATCAATTATATTTTTAGTATTAAATTATCCATTTTTAAATTGAAAAAATACATTTTATTTATAAAAGAATAAGTATTAAGTATTTTGGGAATTTGCATGATGTCAAGAATACAGTTGGGATGGGGTTATCCTGTTAAAACATGCTAGCTATTGGTATTTGAATTTATAAAAAAAATTGTAACACTTATTTTTGGCTAAAGACAAAGAATTTTTCAGAATTTTAAAACCTTCACGCTATCCTCAAGTCTCATCGATAAATTTGTTGTCCCTACACATGCCAAACCATAGGTTATGCTCAGATAATTAAAAATGATAAAATGGGAGGAAGATAAGTAACAAGGTAACTTCGATCGTCTCGAGGCGTATGTTTTACATCACATCAACGCTACAAGTATACAAACTAGGTAGGGACTAGCTGCTTTGCAACTATTTCCCTTGTTATTCTCTCTTTGATTCACGAGAATAGGATTATGAATCTTCCATTCATTGGAGTTGGAATAATGTTTGTCGATACTATTAAACAAGAAAATGAAGAATGAAGAGATATGTTGGGTTATTATACGATATGGACGACTTGTTTGTTTGAGTGATTGATATTTCCATTTCATATTTGTGTTGGTTGTTCTGGTTTCTGTTGGAATTATTAAATCCTACTTGTTTTAAGGTTAATGTGGGATTCTTCATTATGTGGTTTGCTAATGTATTGTTTTTTGCAATGTAGAATTTATCTTTATGTGAGTATTTTGCTTATATTCTTTAGGAAGTTGTTAGATCTAGTTGGTTGTATCTTAATTGACTCCTAGATTAGTGTGAGATCGAGATATTCTCTCAACAAATGGATTGTATGGGAAAGATAGACAATCTATCTTAAGTCCAACCTTGATGTATAAATATGCAATATTGTGTGATCATAATATAATACACTCAGAAGAGTTTGTGTGTATGAACATCATGTTCATTCTCTATTTTCTTAATTTGGTATCAGAGCTGGTCTTGGTTTAACTTCCTCATAGAAGGGCCCAAAAAAATGTGAGAGATGTGAGTTCTAATCCTGTATAAATATGTAGGATTAGATTAGGTGTCCTGATAGATGGAAGTGTGTCCAGAGAATGACTAGTAGTTTATTTGTTGCAAATAGAGAATTGATTTAATGATCTAAAGCAATTGTATCTTCAAACTTATAAGGGATCAAATGGAAGTTCAACTCAACATGGATGGTTTTCTAGTTAGTTCAGAAGATGCAGATGTTAGGAATGATCCCTCATTAGTTGTCGAGACATGCATGTGGATTGCAGTCTTCTAGTGAGGTTACAAGCCATTCATGTGGATTACTATCCATAAATTGACTTCGGGAGATTCATGATTCGAGAGTTATGGGAGGTGGAATCCAGGAACTCAAGAATTCAATTAAGGAGCTACACCTTTACGAGGGTTACGAGACAACTTGATGGAGTTCATAGTCTACAAGAGTTCAAAATGGTTAGAGATGTTGATGATGACCTTACCTGACAAAGATCAAGACAACTACTCATTAAGGGAGGGTGTTGGAGTTATTGACTCCTACTTGTCTTATTGTTAATGTGAGATTCTTCATAGTTTGATTTTCTAATGTATAGTTTATCTCAGAACAATTTATGTGTATGAACATCATGTCTATTCTCTATTTATAATATTTATATATTTTATTAATAATATATAATAATGTGTTTCAGTTTTTTGAAGATAAATTGTGTATGAAATTTATGAAATGCTTGTAAATCTCATCCATAAAACTCACAAGATGTCACAAGCGAGATTTGAATCTGGGTGGAGAGGATACCATTTCTCCTCCCTAACCACCTAAACTAAACTCTCTCTCTCTCTCTC
>SNQJ01S0133624.1:28098-43386 GCA_010110895.2 Picea sitchensis
GGAAGATGATTTGCATTTGGACCAGAAATAATATATTAACATATATTAATATGAATACTATTGGAATAAATATAAACACTTTCTCTTTAAATTTTCCCTGTTTTCTCCCCCTCTATTATCCCTTTGTGGTTCTTTATTTAGTCACATCTCTATGATCATGACCTCCTGGATTCATGGATTGGTAGATGTTTATCTTTATCTATATCCTCACACCATGAGCCCGATCGACCTCGGTCCCTTTCAATACTTAGCCAATTATTTGACCATTGGGTCCCGGGTTTGCGGTATCCAACACTTATGTCCCCTGTCTCGTCATATACATGTTGCACCCAAATAACTTCTGTGATTTGCAACTTATGATTTTACTAGTGAGGATTGACCAGGGATTCGAAAATATTGGCATTAATAGATGAACAGTAGATGTTGTTCTGTGAGATACTTGGCCCTTTTTCCCTTTTTTTCTTCCTGTCTATTATCACTTTCTGGTTATATACTGAGTCGCCTTTCTATGATCGCAGGTTCCAAGGTTGGTGGGATGACATATCTTCATCTCCATCTATATCCTCACATGACTAATTTGATCGACCATTGTTCCTTTCCATACTTCGCCAATTTTATGGCCGCGGTTGCCAGGTTGGCCCTTTCGAACTCTACTACTTCTTGTTCCGTGATATACATCTTGCACTCAAAACTTCCGCGATCTACAATTCCACCACAGACTCCTCGAACCTGCAAGCTTCACTCTACTAGGGTTCACAAATGTTTCAAAGTATCTATCGCTGTTTTCCATCCCCACTAACTTCACGCCCTTCCAAAAATACATTGATTATGGTCTTACTAGTGATAACTGAACACACTGGTACGAAACAATTGGCACCCAGACCTCCACCATATACAAATTGACTGTCGGAGTCTGAAATCGTCCCCTCTTCCGTGTTACACATTATGCATTCAAATGTTCTGAGTGCTACAATTTGACCTTGGGGGCCTCACATCTTCTGGGGAGACCTTGTCACCCTATTTTGGATCCTTGCGTTGGCAGGTTCACAAAATCTCCAATTGCTAGTCTGTTTCCTGTTTCGACCATCCTCGTACTTCTTTCCAAATATGCAACACCAAAGGTTTAATGCTAATATGCCATCATGCAACAACCATAAATATCGTCATTAAAAAGAAAAATCCTTGAGGACTAACCATCCCTACAAAATTTTTCCAGAAACTTGCAGAGAAGATCTTGCCACGTAATGGGAAAGCTATTACAAATTTCAATATATTAGCGAAAACAAGTTCGGGCTAGCATTTCCCTATTCCATACTTGGATTCTTTTTCGATTGCGGGTTCTCAGATTGACGACATCAAAATTGTGTTTTGAATCTTCCATGACTTGCAAATAGTTCCTGGAGTTCCGCGTTATACAATTTGTCTGCTAGAATGCCCTATCATGAGCCCGACCATCTGCCGTTCCTTTCAATACTTAGCACCAAGTTGGTTGTATCTCCATTATGTTTTACATTTACTGTGTATCGAGTCTGGCCTACCGTTTCTCTATTCCATACTTAGACACTTTTTCGATTGCGGGTTCCCAGACCGATGGGCTCAGGATTGTGTTTCCAATGTTTCGCGACTAGCAAACAGTACCCGGAGTTCTGCGATAAAAAAATTGTCCGCATGAATGCACCATCATGGCCTCTTCTGTGTTACACGTTCTGGGGTCAACACTCCCAAGAGATATAATTTGACCCTCGGTCCCTCACCTCTGTTGGTTGTATCTTCTAGCCCTATTTCGAAGCATCACCAACCGCTTTCGATAATTAGCCATTCCTTAATTGTTGTTCCCTATCCCCACCACCTTCTTACTTTTCTCTGAATATGCAATTGGAAATATTCATCATGCATGAACCTTAAACATGCCATTAATGAGAGAAACGCTCTAGGAGATCTCCCACACTTCTGCCATATACAAATTGACCGCCAGACTCCCATATCATCCCCTCTTCCATGGTACACATTTTGCACTCAAGTTCTGAGACATACAATTTGACCCTTGGGAAGTCACATCTCCTGGGGAACCATTGTCACCCTAATTCTAAACCCTGTCCAACCACTTTCCATACTTTCCCATTTCATGGAATCTCTTTCGCGGTTCCTCAGGTTAATGGGTTCATGAAATCTCCAATTCTTAGTCACTGTTTACTGTGACCGACCAAGGTTTAATGCTAATAGTTCATCATGAAACAACCATACAGACAGTCATTAAAAAGAAAAAGCGTCGACGAGATAGTGAAATTTAAATGAATCTCGACTCCTTGAATTTAAATTAATTTATCTTTTCTTATTTTCTCTTTTCTTCCCAGAGACATGCAAAAAAGATCTTGCCATGCAATGAGATATATATTACAAGTTTTAATATATTAGCAAAAACAAATCTTCCCAACCGTTTCTCTATTCCATACTTGAGCCACTTTTTTGATTGTGGGTTCCCGGATAGGCATGCTCATGTTTGCACTTCCATTGTTTCGTGTCTTGCAAACATTACCCGAACTTTCACTATATACAAATTGCCCTCTGGACTGTCCCATCATGCCCTCTTTCATGTTATGCATTTTGCACTCAAAAAATTCCGAGACATACAATTTGATCCCTCGGGCCCTCAACTCCAATGGTTGTACCTTAGAACCCTATTTTGAAGCCCGCCCGACCACTTTCTATAATTAGACACTCCTTAATTTCTCTTTCCCGTCCCTGCGACCTTCGTACTTCTTTCTTAATATGCAATTAGTAACCTTTCATGCTAACAATTCACCATGCATGAACTGTCAACATTGTCATTAATGAGCGAAACACTCGAGGATATCTTCCATTAATACGCATTAAACCAAGATCCACAGAGAGTTATATTATCCCTTCCATCTCAAATGCAGGCCATCACATTGGCCTGTTAAGGAAATATCCAATCCTTAATTGCTCATTTTGTGTATCTGCCATGTTCGCACTTCTATGTATGAAATTACCGGTCTTTAATGCTAACAACGCATCATGCAATATTCATTGAAATTGTCATTAATGAGAAAAAGTATTGAGGATATCTCCCATTCACACGCATTTGGACCAAGATTTGCATAGGGTTGTATTATCCCTTCCAACTCTTCATTTCAGACATCGTCTGGAGCAAACAAACATTCTTGTAAACTTATGGAAGCAACTTGACAACAGTTCTGTGGAGACACAATGAATATCTTAGGACGTGAGGACCAAAAATTCCAGTGGTCTAGGGCATACTCTTACTATTCATCCTGGTCCACACGGAACAAAGTGACTTGGACCTCTGGAATCGCTCATGCAGGCTGTGTCCTTGAGGTTTTTTATTGTAAGGAGGTGGTCTCTTTGTGCGTTGAAAAAATATATTTCAAGCCAAATAATTATTCAACTTCGCGACCTTTCGCCTGTTTCTTTGTCACCTCAGGTCTTCCGCAAGATGTTAAGATTGCCAGAGCCAACATTGACCTCCAAAGGACAAGACTGCAAGCAGTTCCTAGAAAAACATGATAATGGGTTGGACCTCTTACCCGAGTTCCTTGAAGACCCAACAACAGTTCCTGAAGATATCACAAATTTGTAGGTTAGTTCCTTTAGAAATCCATTACGGGAAATTGCTTGGCTGTTTACAAGAATAACGAGACATGAATGCACGTCAAGCATTTCTCATATAGTTTTTTATATTTTGTACTTCATAGTCAAGGAACAATTCATTTTCGATTGGGGGAAGCTAATTTCCATTGAAATCTATTCCCATCTGTCACGATTCAAAGAATCGAATAAATTTTATATGTCATCCTACTTGATTTTCGCAATACTGCATTATTGTCCATTTCCAAAACTGTCTTTGTCCAAGAAAATAAACTATGAATTCAACCCAGTAACATTCTAGTACTAGGCCTTGTGGAGTCACAAGGACTCCCATTGTTTTTATGAGGTTTTTAATGACTTTGTCTCAGCTTTCAAATATTTATTGTTAGGAAAGGATGCTCCCCAGATGTCTGACCAGGCAACCAAGTTTTTGGATAGGAAGGGGACACTTGAACAAAAGGAAAATTACAATGTACTAATGGTATTTGGCTCCAAGGAAAATCATGCTTTCCTTCGATGCCACATCACGGACAAGATGTTTGTTACAGAAATAGCAAGGCAATACAACCATTGGTTGCATTTTTTCCATGACAAGATAAAAAAACTGTTCCTTTCTCTGCCGTGGAAAGTAAGGGACTTTGTGTGCATAAAATTCAACAAGATTGACTAATTCACAGGCCATTTCAAGAAATTGAACCTAACATATGCTGAAAGGATAAAAGGGTTCGAACCTAATGAGATTTTTCGAGAAAATTTACTATCAGTTGGCTTTAGCAGCTCTTTTATCCATAGATGCCTGACCGATGACAGAGATAGTGACGACAACACTCCTTCTTATGATGATTGCGACATAGAGACATTGCAAACTGTGACTGAATTGTACAAACAAAGGGGAAAATTATCTGGTGACAAGAGTGTCCAGTCCTTGACTAGCACTCCTAAGAGCACGACATCACGGAGCATCACTTCAACGACCCACCCCACTAAGAAATAAACCTAGAAATCTTCAAACAAAGGAGGAGATAAGAACCCTCCTCGCGCAAAAATTGATAGTTCTCACAAGCTTCCCTTGACGAAGAAGAGAAAAAACATTGTAGGGAAGGCAGAAGAACTCGAAATTGAAAGTGAGAACATGCATCTTGAAACTGAAATTGAGAACATGCACAAATTTCAATCATCCATGGATGCGATGCACCATAGTTCCACAATGGAAATAAATGAGATCGACATTTTTGATGAAGATGAATCCTTCATATTCCAGAGCGCTTTTTTTGAGAACCAATCTAAAAATTTAATCATTGAAAAGAGGGATGTAACAAATAAGAAAGGAAAATATCATACATAGATTAAATTTAGGAAAATGCGGTCGTCCCAAATCTCCAGATTTCACTGCGTAACGGATGATTCTCTTGATGATTCCATTGGAGGAATTGAAACGGAGAATGCCAGACTAAACATCCGAGTCACGAAATTGGAGGAGGCTTTCATTGATACCCCATATTTCTTGTACTTATTTCTATGGCTATAGGCATTTGTCCTTATTTCTATAGTCTATATGACAAATGCATTTAAATTTCCATAAATATGGAACAGATTATAGAAATATGTAATATACATTATTAATTTTTTATAAACTTCAAAGAAAACTAATTCGGGAATGCAATTTATTTTTTCCTTCAACTATGATGGATGTCAGAAAATTGTGTTTATTATATTTGAATGTTTAATGTGTGTGATTCATGGTCCTTTTTTCCAGAAACCTTTGTTGCAAGGCATTATTAATTTTTGATAAATTTCAAAGAAAACTAATTCAGAAATGCTAAATTTGTTTTCCTTCAACTATGCTGGATGTCAGGAAATAGTGTTTATTATATTTAAATTTTTAATGTGTATGCTTCCTAGTCTTGTTTTCTAGGAACCTTTATTGCAAGTCATTGAGACAAAATTTTTCTAAGTCCCATGTTTGAACTATACACACCCTAGGAAAAAAGCTGCCTCGTTCACATATTAACCTTGGGGGTCATCTACAAGCCAAATGTCTTGTGGCTGGCCTATGACACGCTGCCACAAGTCATCCTCTGCATGGATACCACATGTACTTTAAGCTTCTTCCCACGTATCTGTGCTCGGTCCCGCCGTAGCACTGCATTTATTCCCATTCCAACCTGGCAGGGACTACGCTACCATTCAACACTTGTTTAAATTCTTGTATTAGATTTAATTAGACCAACTTAGCAACTAAAAAAGAAAATTGGGGAGGAAACCAATTTATTTTCATTTAATTTTCTGCAAGTAGATAACATCTTATTTTTCAAGCAAATTATCTTATTTTTCAAGCGGATTCTCCCAAAATTCTTAAGGAAGCTTACTTAAAGCCAAGAACGCCCCTTTATTTGTCCTTAAGCCCAAAACATGTACACACAACAATATCACACACTTGTAAATAAACATGGCATGCATCTAAGTTCTATGTAATAATACACATGCTACAACCATTGCATGCATCTAAGTTCCACTAGATAATTTACATATCCAACACAATGGTATATGCCATTCTCTTCTTTCTAATGTATTTATCACATTGTTGGAGTGTACAAACTCCGATATTTTAGTAAGTACACCAGTGTACACAAAATCATAGTCAAGAAAAATAAATAATCATACAAGAGAAATTTACAATGAATGTTCTTAATCCCTTTGAATGGAATCCATTTTCCTAATAATAAAATAATTCAAGTAATATGACATATAGGAAATAGTCAGATCAACAAACTCTACGAGATAGACAAAATTTCAACGTTATTAATTAACCTAGCTAATACAACATTGACTAGAAGAGTTGGAGTCTGCAAGGTACCTCGTCATCTCAAGGAGAGGCTTGTTGTTGATGTCAGGGAAGGAGCACTGACTACTGGAAAGGTGAGTTTGACTATCAAAGGAATCCCTAATAGTTGGTTTATCAGACCCCCATGAAACAAAAAACCCACTAGAAAACCGATTCCTGAAGTCTAAAGAAAAACCATTGAAATAGAAACGGATAGGGGAAATGTTGTTCCACTAGAAATGAGGAAGTATTTTCATTGCTTCCTCAAACAAATAATGTTCTCATGATATGTATGGATTTGAAAATTTTCTTACTTACTATGTTGTATAAATGGTAATCTCTCAAACATATTAATAATTACAATCTTTGTTTGAATAATCATTTAGATTGTTGCAAGAAGTCATGGTACATATATTCACATACAAAGAGAAGAAAAAGCATCAACTCTCCCTGAAAAGGAGGTGATCCAGCTGCACCTTCCACTATGGCTACCTTGTTATGACTTCATTCCAGTCACTAGCCCATCCTTCGACATCCCCCTCCTTGCGGTTAAGGTAATGAATTGGGGCATGACCATCTCCCATAGTGTGATAGGCAGTGTGTACAAGGCCCGGGAACGGATTCACCGCCGTATGGCTGACTGACGATTACTAGCGATTCCGACTTCATGCAGGCGAGCTGCACCCTGCAATCCGAACCGAGGCCGGATTTTTGAGGTTAGCTTGCCCTCGTGGGGTCACGACCCTTTGTCCCATTCATTGTATCACGTGTGTCGCCTAGGGCATAAGAGGCATGATGACTTGGCCTCATCCTCACCTTCCTCCGGCTTATCACCAATAGTCTGTTCAGGGTTCCAAACTCAATGTTGACAACTAAACACAAGGGCGACACACAAAAGGCAGTGAAGTCATGATACAAATATTCACATACAAAGAGACGACGAGATTGTATTACATAGGAATGCACCTTGTAATCTCAAGGATCATATTTATAATTTACAAACATGGCATTTATACCCTACATGCTATAATATATGAAGGGGTTAATATCCTTGGTAAAGGAGCAATTCTTGAGGAGAAAGGCATGACTAAGACTATTATAAAAAAAACAAAAAAAACATGTGTGATAAGGTGTTTTAACATTACATTTAAGTTCAAACTTTTTATATGAAAAATTATTTGATTATGTGTAAATTTTTATATGAAAAATTATTTGTTTATGTGTAGTTTTTTTTAATAAAAACTTTTTATATGAAAAATTATTTGATTATGTGTAATATTTTATATGAAAAATTATTTTCTTATGTGTAATTTTTTTAATAAATTATTAGAATGGTTCAAATAATTATTGATTTAAGTTTAAATTTATTGAATGTAAAATTATAAATTAGTTGGAATTTATAGACAATACAATTTTTTTTTTTTTCATTAATTTGTATTTTTTATATGAAAAAATGTTTATTTATATTTTTTATATGAAAAAATGTTTATTTACATGTAATGTTATTTTAATAATTATTAAAATAGTTTAAATAATTGTTGATTTGAATTTAAATTTATTGAATATAAAATTATAAATTAGTTGGATTTTATAGAGAGTATTAATTTATTTAAAAAAAATATTATTTTTTATTAAATGTGTATCCGTTTTCTGAATTGCTTATCTCGAACTTGATTCCAACCAACTCTATAAAGTGAGATGTGTAAGATGGAATCATATAAGTTTTCATTGAGATTGCTTTATGTGTGGTTAATACCTAGATCTATCAAAATATACTTCAACTTTCAAAGTTATGGAGTAGTCACTTTCACCACTTTTGTTTTAAATTTAGGTTATGGATACATAATACATTGAGTGTTACATAATTACTTTAAGTTTTTTCCTTTTCTTTAAAGTACATACAACTATTACATAAAAAAAAAACATTTCTAAGAGGCAAGTATAAGCAACTTTACTGTTATTTTTACTTGTTATAAAAGTTTTAAAAGATCACTCTTTAATTTTTTAAATCAGTTATCATATTGGTACTACAACATCATGTTTTTTTGTTTCATATTGGTATCACATTAACATACTTTTTAAAATTTTAACACCTATATAGTATCCCCTAACATGACCTAATTGTACGATTGAATTTTATGTATAATATTAATATTATGGTGTATACCTCATTGTGTTCAATGTTGATTTTTTGTTTAAAAATAAATAAATTTAACATTATTACTTCCTTCCTTCATTCATTGTGTCATTTATATGGAAAAATTACATTAATTCCTAGTAGGGGTTTGTTATTGGGAAACTAGATCACTATTAATAGAAAATCAATGTATATGTCTATAATAAATTTATTAAAGTTGTGACAAAAAATAGTGGAAAAAGAAACCATAAACTTGACAAACTTTTTATAATTGTCCATACTATCATAAAAACTAAAATAAACTAGACATAAAATCTGAGGGGTTTGATGTCTATCCTCCACAAACGCCTCCACTAGTAGCTTGGTCTCCATGTCTTTTTGTGAGTAATTCCAGAAGGTTGAGAGTCTTTAGCCATGGCAATGTGGTTTGTTTTAGTACCTTTTGAACCCAAGGATCTCTCATGTTGCTTGGAAGTGCCTATTTCCTCTTCGACCTATGAAACTAATATTCCAATTTTGAAGACCAATTTGTACATGGCCTTAAACTTTCCCTCAAAATTTTTGATTGTATGGAGGATTGTCACATCCCATAATATTATTAAATACATAATAAATAATCATAATAAGGAAGTATAATAATTATTCTAAAAGGATAATAATAAGTACTTAAAATAAATATTTGGGTAAAAAAGAGAATGGTAAAATAAGTAATGGAAATTTATGGAGAAAACCTAAAATATAATAAAGAATTAAATAATGGATCCAAGGGATTAAGTTCTTTACCATGGATGGATTCTATATAAGGACGAAAAAGAAGGAGAAAATGACTTCTCATTTTGTTTGGGAAATTTGAGGACAAGGCTATGAAGAGATGACATAGTAGTGAAAGAGGGATCGAGGGCTCTTAGTCGTGATGATTAAGGGGTTGGTTGGGAGGATAGTCGTCCCCCACACTTTGTTGCAGCATGGGGGATCAAGGATTGGAGTGCCACATGTAAGTGGATTCCTTCATCTTTCAGGTAAGTTGCTCAACATATGTTCCTTCTTATAAACTCATTAATCATAAGTCATGTGTGTTTAATCTTATCAGATAATGGTTGCAAATGATGATGCGTATTCATGTATTTAGATTTTTGGTCTTGAAAAGGATTTCCTACTGCTCCTCTCTTTTATTCTCCGGGGCTTAGGAAAATAGTGTTTTAACTATCCACTAGGTCTCTACCAACTTAAAGAACTTAGTGGTTTTATTCCTTGAATAAATTAGGTCTCATATCTAAAAGAATCATTTCATCTATACAATAAATGCACTAAGGGTTCGAGGATTATAAAATCATTTCCCTTGGCCTTATTTCTCCCCATTACAGTCTATTACTCATATAACACTTACCATGAGAATGAAAATGAAAGGAAAGAGTAGTAATAAAAGAAGAATGTTACTTGTTGATAAAAGGTAGTGATACTCCAAGCAAATCTTTAGTTTCAAATGACTTCTTGCCTTTATTTCACTCTCTTTAACTATTGATATGAAATTTTGATTCCTTGAAATGAGAAAAATATCTCTATTATAAAAACTTCTTAACTCACTACTAAATTCATGGTCAAATTTGGATTTGTTATAATTTTTTTTAATTATATCAACATTCTTTATAACCCATTAAAAGATTTCACTCATTAACTACCCAAAGTAACTCCAAATCTCACATCTCCCGAGACAAATACAACATTCTTAATAAAAAATAATGAAAATAATAGAATAATGGGTGTAATTGATGCTCATTTAATTTTATTTGAGCTTCAAAATATGGTTGTAATAACTCTTATAGTGAGAAAAAATAAAACTCAACACCTCCTTAACCTATGCTTATAGGTTATAATATAAACCCAATGTACTTTATCACTTAAAACCCACTTTAAACTTTATAATATAAAAATCACTTGATGCATTGCAAAGTGGTAATGGGTTTAGACATTTTGGTGAGTGGGTAGCATATATAAAAATTATTTTAATATGCCCAAAGGGAGGACCACCGCCTGTTAACACATAAGGTTGCATGATTCAACATGTCTTCTTTGTTTTTATTTTTTAGTCACAGGGTTCATATAACATAAGTTTTGAATTCTTTAGGTTGTGTTCATAAAAGTAATTTTGGTTCCAAAATGAATAAGGCTATGTGTAGCCTTGGTATAAAGTTTGATTCATGTGATTGTTTTAATGATAAGGTATAAACTCTCACAAGTCACACTTTTGATTTTTTATCATGGCTTTGACCTGTCACACCTCCCAGTTGTACTTAAAATTTCCCTTTGCCATTATCTATCCACTCAAGTGTCAAGTCAAGTCAAGTTTTTGTGCTTCCAACTCTCTAGGAGAGTTTGCAGTGTACTCTAAGTACCTTTTGCTTTCATTTCTCATCCTTGCATTAAATGATCATTTCAAAAGGATTTTATTGTTTTCCAAGCCTACATTTTAACCATTATTTAGGAGTTATGTCATAAGCTCTTTTAACAACCTCCTTGAAGTGTGTAATCCATGTTTGAATTCAGTGCTGCGAACTGGAAAAAGAGGAGGGTCAAAGATTAGATAGCATGCAGGCACATCTATTCAATTTGGATGAAATGCACATAAAGATCAGGGTTACCAGGTGCTCCATGAGTTTTTTCATACCATTTTAAAGGCCGAGAAAAGGGTTTTTGATTTTTTATCATTGGCGCTGCGAATTGGCAGACACTGGCTGCGAACTCATTTCCTGTAGCAACCGCTTCTAAATATTTGATCATAACTCTAAAACGATGATGTGGGTTTTTTAAATTTTTTTTGTGGAGCAACATGATAGCCTTGTTGACTTGCTGACCAAAATTCATGCTGACCCAGTTTGGAATTTGAGAGATAAAATTCAAACACTAGTGCGTTGCAAACTGGCGTTGCAAACTCTCTTTTTTGCATAGTTTTTGGTTATTCGCCTTGTTTGGAGGTTGCCACTTGTCAAGGAAGGTTCGAATGATTTCTCAGAGATTATTTATATGCTAAAGGATGCCTTCACCTAACATTTAGCTCCATTAAAACCTCATGTAGTGACTTGGAAACATATTTATTAATGAATTCCAACAACTTCCTGAAAATTAGCAATTTGTTGGATCCTTGTCTCTTTGACTGCTGTCACCTATCTCCAAGGCCTAGAATCCAATGGAAGAGATGGTTTTCAATCTCCTAAGCATATTTTTTATGTTATTTTCTATTTAATGGGTGAGAGGAATCAAGAGAGGGGTTCAAGTGATTCTAGAGAGGGGAACTTATACTCTTTTTACATCCAACTGTGTAAAGTCTCCATGATTGTATATATCAGATTTAAGACTCTTGGTTAATCAAAGATCGGTCTCTTTTCTTATTACCATATAATTTATTCAATATTTCTTTTATGTGGATTATTGGTGAATGATTCATCTCCATTACTTGTTCAAATGTTGTAGTAAAGGATTTGTTGTTATCTACTGGTGCAAGTGCTATCAGAGCTTTATTTCTCATTATTTAGGAGGTTCCTTTTGATGAGAATTTCTGATATATGTGTCTTAGAATTTCCTGTTGTGATATGATGCATGTATTACATGTTTATTTAGTCTTCCATATTTCATTTATGTTTCAAAAACACTGATCTGAAGTTATTCACGCCTTGCTTGCTAGTGTATACCGTGTGGAGATTTTGTACTGATATTTAAATATAATTCCTTGAATATTTGTTGCACTTGAGCTTAACTTCTACAAATATTTTACCAAATTATGGAATCTATTGATGGGTATTAAGCTTTCTCTTTAGTAGTCTAAGAGAAACTCCTAGTGCTAACACCACCATCCATTCCTTGGTAACCACCTTTGTAATGCATAAAGGTTACAATAATGAAAGAATGGTAATCACCTTTGGCCACTTTAACATTTATAATTTGAGTGGGGCAAAAAGGTCCACCATCACCATGTACAACATATATATGATAAATCAAACACAAACCACCTTACTTTGTCAACCAAAACATGTGTAGGATAAAGGCTGGACGTTGGGAAAACCCTGCCCACCAAAACTTGTCCAAACCAACACATTGTCTTCCAATGGGGGCCATTGGATGGGAAGGGGAGGATCCCCATCCCTTGTTCGTGGCCTCCTCCCACTTAAAAAACCACCCCACAACAATGCAATGGGAGAGAAATGGATGGTGCAAAGGACTTGTGGGGTTTTGGGAGCCTTGGAACATGGCACCATTCCTTGAGAACAATGCAAAATTGCTAGTGGGACCCCTTTGGCAATAGAATGATGCTCCTAAACACTAGAATCATGATATTTCATTCATTATGTAGCCATGAGGAAGAAATCATGATATTTCATTCATTGTGCAGCCATGAGGAAGAAGAAGGAGGCTGCAAAATTTTTCTTATATGATTGCAACAATTGAAATTTATCCCAAGGATTGAAAGTTTGTCCATGCCTTAGCCTTATGGAGGCCAACATATTCCTTGGAGGGTTTCCTTGATCATTGATTATGCTTGGAAATTTTTTCTATTGAAAATCGATGTGAAGTTTATCTACAAAAAACTACAGTTGCAAAGTTCTCCCATTGTGATGTGTTATGACTAGTGAAAACACAGATAAATTATCCTCATGCCTAGACTTAGAAAAACAAGTTTTTGTTATGGATTTGAAGCACCTGAAATGTGGTTCATGAGCACAAGAAACCAACCTATGTTCACAATTTTTTTGTTGCCCATGTCGTCTGCATGGGGATAAAATAATTGTGTGGTATGTATCCCTCGACATTATAAACAACCTCCTAAAAAGGATTTTTGATTGGAAAATTGGAGAGAGAGTAATTTCCAATTGAAACTTGTAGAGAAAATAGTAAAAAAACACTAAAAACATGTGCCTCCTTGCTTTATGTGATTCTGATTACTATATATTTCGCATAAGAAACCTGAATAATGTGCTGTCAAGGCAATGTGTAACAATCACAAAGACATTTCTAATGACTACTTACATGATAGCCTTTAATGTATTTTGATACATTTCACAAAGGATAATTGCAAACATAACATTTTTTAAAGAATTTTTAAATGTTCCATTTTTGTACTTCTAGAGCTAGGAATTGAATTATGCCAACTTCATGACTCTTAGAAACCTTAATAAACATATCTGAGCCAATATCTAACTTTAGATGGATTATTTTTCTTGTGTGCTCAGTTTGGCCTAAAGTGGGTCCCACTGCATTTTCATACATCTCCAACTTAGAATGGGACTCTATTATCTCCAATGTGATCGATGACCTCAAGAACCCTATCTAAGCTCTTCTTTGCACTTGAATTACTCATCTAGCTAGAAAATACAATTTCACCCAAGGCATGACCTATGTGAAAAATCTACTTTTCATGCTTTTGAAGGTCAGAACTAATTATGTTAGCCTCTTAATGATAAATTAACTCCATAAACCTACTTAATCCATTTTTTGTACTCAAACATGCCATTTGGTTGTTTTTTAGAATTTGTCCCTAGGTGGGCCCCATGAACAAAATGGCTGGTATTAGGCAGTGGAACTTTTCAGACACCATGTGTAATTACCAAAGGTGTGCAATGCACATTATTAGTCACGGTGCACCATGCCTAATGCTCCATTACATTGCCTATCACACTTCAAAGCACAAGAAATTTGCATGGGATTCATATACGAATTCTTAGTGTGTAGAATTTCATGGAGCACCACTGACTAGTGTAGACTATAAATGCACCAAGTGTCGGTGCACCAAAAAAATAGGGCTTCGCTGCCATCAGGAAGGCAACAACGACAATATTTAAATAACACAACTTGACACCGAACACAACGCACACAGATCAGACAACATACAACAATGACTTAGCATACTAGCACATCATACAACTGGATGAAACCTGCGATAATCAATAGACATATAACAACGACTACCAACCTGACACAAGGAAGACAATGCCTACAACCTAAAGGACAACATCAACAACCCGATACAATGACTTCGACGACCAGTAACTAGTAACCTCTATGGAACACAAACCAAACACATTGAGGAGTTACAGAACCAAGTACCAACATCAATTACAATGAAAAAACACCCACATCGGGAAGCACAAGACCGACTAGGTTATCATTTGCATCTATCCATTAGGGCACGCAATGATCCCCTATGCCCTCACAAGGTGATAGTCGTGATAGTAACCATGGTGTGACATAACATTTCTAGACCAATATCCCAAGAAAAATCCAATGCGTTAGGAGACCGAATTAACTATCGAATTACATGAAGACTATACCCATGCACCAAAGCAACAAGTAGACAAGACGCAAGGGAAATCTCACTACTGTAACCATTATACATCACATTAAATTCCTTGCACAACCAATTATATTGCAAACATACATGCCTTAGATCAAGATAATTGACATATCCATATTGTTGTCTATCAATAAATCCATGTCTAACAATGATAACACAATCTACTGTAAAATCTTTGTCTATTAATAGGTGGCAGTCTAGAATTGATATCGATGTCTCACAGATATATGGCCATCTATTATTATTGGTTGTCTATCATTTATTGCTGTTTATTAAATATATTATATCGTTGACTTAAATATATGATATAACTGACATTTAAAAATATATATGAAATCGTAGAGTAAATAAATGATA
>SNQJ01S0133624.1:53628-71756 GCA_010110895.2 Picea sitchensis
CGAAGGCTGAACATTTGAGGCATTTGGCCATTGTGATGAGGAAGCTACAGCAGGAGAAGCTGTTGATTAACATGAAGAAATATTCATTCACGAAGACAGAGCTCATCTATTTGGGTTTTGTTATTTCGGCAAATGAGTTGAAGATGGATCCGAAAAAGGTGGAAGTGATTAAGAATTGGCCATCACCGAGAAATATTTTCGAGGTGAGAAGTTTCCATGGTTTGGCTAGTTTCTACTGAAAGTTCATTAGTAATTTCAGTGGAATTAGCGCAACAATGATGGACACAGTGAAGAAGCAGCATAAGACTTTTCATTGGACAACCGAGGCTGAGAGGAGCTTCAATCTGTTGAAGCGAAAGATCACAGAGCAAACGGTATTGGTGTTGCCGAATTTTCAGAAGACATTTCAGGTGAAATGTGATGCCGGTGGGTATGCCATAGGAGCGGTCTTGAGTCAGGAAGATAGACCAGTGGCATATTTCAGTGAGAAGCTAGATGTAGCAAAGATGAAATACTCCACATACGATAAATAATTTTATGCTCTCATACATGCATTGAAGAAGTGGAGGCATTACTTGATTCCAAAGGAATTTGTATTATACAACGATAATCATGCATTGCAGTTTGTGAGTCAACAAGAGAAGTTGAATCAGAAACATGCAAAATGGGTAGAGTATATGCATAATTTTACATTTGTAATTAAACACATTTCAGGGACTGCTAACAAAGTGGCTGATGCTTTAAGCAGGAAATGTTTGTTGCTGCGGGAATTCAGAGTCAAAACATTGGGTTTTGAAAATATCAAGGACATGTATGCAGGTGATGCAGATTTCAGAGAAGCATACGAATCAACTGAGAATCTAGTTCTCAGAGATCAGAGTCCTTGGATAGATTATATGATCCAGGAAGGATTGTTGTTCAGAGGCAATCAACTGTGTATTCCGAATTGCTCCATGAGGGAGAACTTGATGAAAGAAAAGAACAGTGTAGGCTTGGTAGGACATTTTGGCCAAGACAAGACCTTTGCAAAGTTGAGCGAATCATATTTTTGGCCAGGCATGCGAGCAGAGGTCAAGCGATTTGTTGACAGATGTCAAATTTGTCAGCATTCGAAAGGGAGAAAGCAGAATCCAGGGTTTTATCAGCCATTTCCCATACTAGAGGGACCATGGGAGGCAATAAGCATGGATTTCGTATTGGGATTACCAAGGACGCAGAGAGGTGTTGATTCCATATTTGTAGTGGTGGACAGGTTTTCAAAGATGGCATATTTCATTCCATGCCAGAAGACCAGCGATGCGACCCACATCGCAAACTTATTTTTCAAAGAGGTTATTAGACTTCATGGACTGCCGAGAAGCATAGTCTCGGATAGGGATACAAAATTCATAGGGCATTTTTGGAGGACGCTATGGAAGAAGATAGGAACTAACTTGGCGTTTAGTTCAGCTTACCATCCACAGACAGATGGACAAACGGAAGTGGTCAACAAGAGTCTGGGCGACTTGTTGAGAAGCCTGGTGACAGAGCACCATAGCAGTTGGGATAATGTGTTTCCACAGGAAGAGTTTGCGTACAATGACTCTGTGAACAAGAGCACAGGGAAGAGTCCATTTCAGATTGTGTATGGGACACAACCGAGGGGAGTTTCTGAACTCAGGGAGTTAGAACAGACTGCTACTAGCAATGCTAGTGCTGAAGAGTTCGCGGAAGCGATGAAAGAACTTCACAACAAGGTGAAGCAGCGACTGATTGATTCAAATCAGGAATACAAGCGTAGAGCGGATCAACATCGGAGACAACTTCAGTTCGAAGTTGATGATCTAGTTTTGGCACATCTGAGAAAAGAAAGGTTCCCAAAGGGAACATAGAATAAGATGAAAATGAAGAAAATTGTGCCATGCAGAGTCCTGAAGAAGTTCGGGGAGAACGCTTATGAGATTGAGTTGCCGGATGGCATTGGGATATCTCCGATATTCAATGTTTCGGATTTATACCCATACAGGGTTGGAGAAGTAGAGGCTAGAACTGAGGAGCCAATGATCCAGTGGCAGAAACAACTACCAGTTGCAGAGAAACCGCAGATGGAGTGCATACTGGACAAGCGAGTGGGTAAGAAGACCAGGCGGAAGCAGTATTTTGAGTATCTGGTCAAATGGAAGAACCACCCAGTGGAAGATGCCAGCTGGGAGAATAAAGCGATGATAGAGAAGCATGGACATACCGTGCAGGAGCTCATGGACAAGAGCCCATGAAAATTTTCAAGCCGGGGAGTATGATGCAGGAGCATCGCTCACTTATCAAGTGAGCCCGCGTGGAACATAAGACAGTTGGACGACGCCAACACAAATTTTGAAACACCTTGATATTGTTGCGCCAAACATTAATGTTGGATTTAATGAAGTGAATTTTGTATATTGTAATGGACTTTGAGCCTTTAAGCTCTCGTCCTTAGGTAGATAAGGCATTTAATCTATTTAATGTAAAGTAGATAGGAATTTAATTCTAGATTTGATAGTTTAGAATTCGAGAGGGAAAACAGATATAGACACCCTCCTTTGTACATTGTATTATTATTGGAAGTATTCAGGAGAAGAGGGGAGCAAGCAGAGAACTGCGTGAAGAACACTCCATGTATAGATATTGAATTAATAGAAGAAAGCTTTGATTCAATTCCATGGTTTTGCGTCTATTCTCTGTGTGTTGATGTTATGCTCATAAATGTTTACTTCATGTCATGCATTTGATTTTATATGCTGTGTATGTGATTTCATGGTTGAATTGAAGTCTAAAGGGAACAAGGAATTAGTTTCAATTGTTTCTCTATCCTGAACTAGAGAATTCCTGCAAGGAGTGCAGTTGAATCGTCCGCAAGGTGTGCGTCGACGAAAGGGTTCAGATAGTGAAAAATTTTGTTCTAAGTTCTCAGAAGTGCAAAGTGGGCATTGGAGCCATGCAAGGCGTGCGCAGGCTAGACGAAGACTCAGAGTTGCGATTCTAAGCAAAGGAAATCGAAGACTGCCGCTGCAGGAGTGCGCGGAGTCGAAAGCTTCAACACTTAATCGTGTTTGAAGATTTACCACAAGGAGTGCATGCAAGGAATCCTTTCGAAGGACCTAGGAGTCGTGAAAAAGCTCAGGAGGAACAGACCTTCGAAGTTCGTCGAAGGATAAGTGAGAAAGTTGTGCCTTTAAGGTCGTAAGGAGCACCGCAAGTTTGCGCGCAGGGTGACGAGGATTGCAGAAGAACGATTCGTCGTTACGTGGATTGTGCAGAAGGAAGGATAGATGGTCGGTATTCTCCGTGGAGAATCCGTGAGGTTCTGTGAGTCGTCAGATCTCACCGAGTTGCAGGAAAGTTATCGTGTGAGAGTGGAGAGGCTGAAAGCTCAGGAGGGCAGGAGCCGTCGATCAGGATCACGAGGAGCGTTGGATCTACTCGTATATCGGCACATTGGGAGTTCGTGAGGTAAGACTCTAACTCTTCGAAGCGGAAGTCGCGATATAGAGAGACACGAAGTGCCGACGATCGCGTGAGATTGAGTGGGCCACAAGATATAGGGGAAGACAGGTGGCATAACCCATCGGAGGTTCGGTGCCTCGGACATTGAGAGTCGAGGAAGAAGCCATTTGGTTGCGTGAGTAGTGAAGTCGCGAGGAAGCGAGATCACGAGTCTCGGCATTTCGGCGCATCAGGTATCAGAGGTTGGAACCCTGAGTGGTTGGTGTCATGAGTTGCGAAGACGCGATAAGACCAAGGTTCCGATAACAGCAAGAGAAAGTCAGTGTTGACTGACATCTCGGGTCTCGGGGGATTTGTGGACCTAGGGATCAATAGATAACTTGCGAAGTTCCGATCCTCCGAGTGCAGAAAAGGAGGATTGCGCAGAGTGAACTGTGGGTGCAGATTTCCCGAAAGGGAAATAGAAGAGTGATTTAGCTCTTCGGGCCGAGGGAAGAGAAGGTCCTGAGGTAGCGAACGCGCCAGGGAGGGTGTGCCTGCATCATTATGGGTCAATATAGTTGACCATGTTGATTATGGTCGAGCATGTTTGATCATGTTTGGCCATGTAGAGTATGTTTGACCACTTTTGGCCATGATTGACTATGCTTTCCCATGAAAGGCTATAATTGACTATGATTGACCATGGTTGACAACATTTGTCTATGGTGAGAATGTTGACCATGTCGACCATGGTTGACTATGGTTTCCCATGGTTTCTTATAGTTGATCATCATTGCCTAAGGTTGAGTATGGTTGACTAGGGTAGACCATGGTGTACTATGGAAGACCATGTTGACCATGAGTGACGATGATTAACTATGTATGACCATGGTTGATTATGGTTGACCATGGGTAACCATGTTTGACTATGGTTGACCATGTTTAATAATGTAAACTATGTATGACTATGTTTGACCATGGTTGACTATGGTTGACTATGGTCGACTATGGAAGACCATGGGTGACTAAAATTGAACATGGTTAACTATGTATGACCATGGTTGACTATGGTTAATCATGGGCGATCATGTTTGACTATGGTTGACCATGAATGACAATGATTGACTACAATTTACTGTGGTTGGATTTCATCACAATGTGATGTTGGTGAAGGGTTATATTCAATTGTCACATTTGAATATCTTCATCACATTACGACATTGGGTTTTGTTCAACACATTGCAATGTCAAGTTATGTTCGTCACATTGCGACATCATTTTATGGTCATCATATTGTGACATGAGGTTTTTTAAATCAAAATGTAATGATGTCTTGCTATGGTCGTCAGATTGCCATGTTGGGTTTTGTTCATCACATCCTAATGTCATTTTATGTTCATCACATTGTGACACCGGGTATGTTTGCTACATTTGTGACATTGGGTTATGTTTGTTACATTGTGATGTCAATGTATGTTTGACTCACTGTGATGTTGGGCTATGTTAATCACATTGCAATGTTGGGATATATTATGTTGATTACGACGTTGGTTTATGTTTGTCACATTGCGACGTTGGGAAATGTTCGTCACATTTTAATGTTGGGTAATGCATGACACATTACAATGTCAGGTTACGCTTGTCACAATGTGATGTTGGGTAATGTTTGTCACATTTCCACATTGGGTAACATTATGGTCACATCAGAGAAAATGTTACCATTAGTGGTTGATTATGGTTTACCAGGGTTGACAATGGTCGACTATGGAAGACCATGTAGACCATGGGTGACTATGATTGAACATGGTTGATTGTGTATGACCATGGTTGACTATGGTTGATAATGGGGGACCATGTTTAACTATGGTTGACCAGGGATGACCATGGTTAACTATGTTTGAAATGATTTACTATAGTTTAATTTGGTTAAATTTCATCACACCGTGATGTTGGTGAAGGGTTATGTTCAATTGTCACATTAAGATATCTTCATCACATTACAACATTGGGTTTTGTTTGACACATTGCAATTTTGGGTTATGTTTGTCACATTGTGACGTCATTTTATGGTCATCACATTAGGACATGAGGTTTTTTTCATCACATAACAACATCACAATATGGTCGTTAGATTACAACATTGGGTTTTGTTCATCACATCAGGTAACATTGTCTTCTGTTTGTCACATTGTGACACTGGATATTGTTCATCACATTGCGGCATCGTGGTATGTTCATCTCACGGTGACATTGGGATATGTTCATCACATTGTGAAATTGGGCTATTTTTGACTCATTGTGACATTGGGATGTTTTCATCACATTGCGACCTTGGGAAATGTTTGTCACACTACGATGTTGGGTAATGTATGACACATTGCCATGTCGAGTAATGTTTGTCACATTGCGATGTCGGGATATGTTGGATTGCATCACAATGTGATGTTGGTGAAGGGATATGCTCAAATGCGACGTTAGGATATGTTTATCACATTGTGATGTCGAGTTATGTTCGTCACATGTGATGACGTGTTTTTTCAACACATTGTGATGTCGAGTTAAGTTTGTCACATTGTGACATTGGTTATTGTTCGTCACATTGCAAGGTCATTTTATGATTGACACATTGTGAAAATGAATCTTTTGTCATGTTTAAAAAAAAACAATCTAACAAAGTTTTTCCTTTGTTGTGATGATAGGATCTTTAAACTAACACAACATATTGTAGGGAAAGAAAATTCCTCGTGATGTGATGTGTCATGAAGAAAATGTTTTTTCATGAGTGGAAAGTTTATTTTTGTGTGACACAAAAGTTTTCTCTCTCATGATGTATCATAATTAAAATATATATCCTTGCAACATTGATAGCAAATTAGCTTGAACTTTGTAGATGATGATTTATACTTGTTCTAAGGACATTGATATCAAATCAATGTAATTTATACTTTGTAGATGATGAATAAAACTTGTTCTAATGACACTGATAGAAAGTCAAGTTGATTTATAGTTGTTATAAGGACATTGATAGAAAATGAACTTGAAATTTGAAGATGATGATTTATACTTGTTCCAAAGACATTTAAGTACACCACACATGAACCATATAGTGTATGCATTGTACCATGATATGCACTATGACCATTATACATCCATATATAATTTTTATATTATGTTAAGATTGTCCTATGAGAATCTCAACACTTTTAGGATCATTCAAGTTGGTTTGTAAACACAACGTATCCTAACATCACATTCAAACATAACCCTTCACAAAAATCACATTGTGAATGACAAAATCTCTCCAAATATCTCATCCTTTAAAACAGAGATAGATATGATGTATTATATTTATAGTATAACATTGAATATAATGATTACAATGAATCCAATAGTCTTTATAATTAATTACAAGGAATCCAATCAAGAATCCAACCACATTACACTTATGGTTGTGATTGATAAAATATATTAATTATAATTAATATAATATTAATGCATGTATTAATTATAAATATATAATATAATTATGAATCCATATTTTTATTAATAACAACAGTAATATGAATCCCTATTAATATGAATCACAACCATAATTATAATTAATAATTTGCATGTATTAATTATAAATATATAATATAATTATGAATCCATATTTTTATTAATAACAACAGTAATATGAATCCCTATTAATATGAATCACAATCATAATTATAATTAATAATTAATTGTTATTAATATATTAATAATTATTATTAATTAATACATTAATGTATAAATACAATTATTAATACATATATTATGAATTAATGTAATAAGATATTAATGTATTATTTTATGAAAGATTAAAAGTCAATATACTANTTTCTATGTCAAAATTGTACTTTCTCCCTGCTTTATTATGATTGCTCTCTATCTGTATTTTAGTTTTTTCATAACTTTTGGCCATTTTCCCCCATAACTTTTTACATTTTTCACATGGATTTCATTACCTTGGTTATTTCATAAAAGCAGAACATCATAAGGCATCATATTGGTACTGGTTGCTATCAAAGGTGGGAAACAAAATCAACAACTGGTGTAATAGATGGCTAACTATTGGAGGCATATAAACTCTTATTAAGGCTACTCTTGAAGGACAACTGATGTACTGGATGACATTGGCAGTCATTTCCCCACCGGTCTTGGATAAACTCAGAAAAATTACTTATAATTTTCTCTGGTCGGGATGCAAGGAAAAACACAATTTACATCTTTGCAATTGGGAAGCATTAGCAAAGACAAAAAAAAAGGGGGGTTGGGGCATTAGAAATATTTTCAATTTCAACTATGCTCTGGCAGCCAACTCACTCTGGTGAGCATTAACCTCTTCTGGCATCTGGAGCTCGGTTATCAAAGATAAATATCTTTTTTCTGCCTCAGTTACGACTTGGCTCCTTTCGGCTCCTAATTTCCCTAGGGAAGTGTCTCAGACGTGGAGGAACTTGAACAAATCGACACATTGGATTAGATCCTGGATCAGCTAGAAGCCTGGTTTTGACCACTCCATCAATCTTGGCATGGATCACATTATTGGCATCGACTCATCCTCTTACCTGTCACCTTCTCTCATCACTCATTTGCACTCCAAAAATTTACACTACTTATTTCAAGCTTCGGTACACAATGAACTGGGGAACTCGACTCCTCGATGGATTCCGGGTGACGTTCTGGAGCTTCCTCGCGATCTAGCAATGGAGTGGGACTGATTCTATCAGACACTTTCCATATCAGGTATCTACCTTCAAAACGATGAAGACTAGCTCCTGTGGGATGGCGGAGATAACTTGGGTTGCATATTAGTCAGAAGTTTATACTCTGCAATCACCAACACAACAAGTTATCCCAACATAACCTTTTGGCGCAAACACCTATGGGAGTGGAAAATTCCATTAAAGGTAAAATTGTTCATTTGGCTCGCTGACAAAAACAAAATCTCTTCATGGGACAATTTACTCAAGAAAGGCTGGAATGGTCCCAATATCTGCTAGCTATGTTTTAAGGAAGAAGAATCAGTGCCACACTTATTTATCCATTTCAATTTTGTGTGACAAGTCTGGAACAAAATTGGTCATGACTATCAGCTCACATCTGCCTAGGATGGGATATCCATCTATTATTGTTTTTCCAATTAGATTTCCAGCGAGCGCTCTTACCAATTTTTACCACCCTTGGTTATCTGGCACATTTGGTTGGCACGAAAAAAATTGATCTTTGATAATATTTCTCCTTCCATCAATTCTGTTGCATATAGAGCTCTTGGACTGCATCAGATTTGGAAAGAAATCTATCCATCCAAAGAGAAAACTAAATTTTTTTATAAATCCTTCCATTGTTGAAAATATTTCTACGGGGTGGTTCGATGGCGCAGCCCAACACAGCGGAGCATTGAGTGGTGTAGGGGGTTTAATTAGATTGACTAAAAACTCTCTATACAAATGGACCTTCAGTTGTCGCCCGGACACCAACACAAGGGCATAATTGTTGGGTGCCTGGGAAACACTTCACTTAGCCATGAGGCTTAATATTGATCATATTCAACTCATCGGTGACTCAAACATTATCATATATTGGCTGAATCATAGTGGAAAGCTTCATTCGATCACCCTCTTGGCTTGGATGGACCGAATCAAAACACTATAATGCCACTTCAAGAAGCTCATCTTCATTCATACTTCTTGTGAGTTCAATAGGGAAGAGAACATGCTATCCAAGACAACACTTCAAAATCAAGTAGGTCGGATCAACTACACCCATTGGCTGGACAACCATGAGGGTCCATCACATACTATCAAATTATTCTAAGTCTCGAGCCATCAGTTTATCTATCATCATCATCATTTCTTTCACATAACTTGACACCTTTTTTGGCAGAAATTTTTGATATCTCTCCTTCTGATTTGTGGTTCCTGTTTCTTTTATTCCAGGGTAACTTCACTTGCCTTCAAATTGGAATATTCAATTGAAGGAGATTGACTCTCCCTACCTACCGACCTGTCTCATTTTTCTGAATGTATCTGATTATGAGAACATATTATATTTTTAATATAATTGAGCAATTTTTTCTTTTGGAAAAAAGGTTTTTCATAGCTTACTCTTTTCACTTACTTTTTAAGAAAGAATTTTTTGACGGTTATTAATTCAACATATATAATAAATGATTTAAAATATTTGAAATTTTATTCACAAAATATAGTAATGAAATTGAGAGAACAAATTCTACCTTCCCATTCTTTTGAGCCTCCTCTTCCTTTGCTATAAAGAAGCTTTGGTCTAGGTTACTTTTTTTGGAACTCTTTCTCATTACGGATTATGATTGCTGACTACTGCGCATACTGGTGTTTTTCCAATTTTAGTAAGGATTTGATGGGTATAATGAAAGGTCGAAAATTGAACACTAGTTAGAAAACATAGATTTGATTAGGATATATATTTAGAAAACATAGATTTGATTGGGATATATATTTAATGTATTTTTTTACAAATTTGTATTTATGTAATTATTTTTTTTAATGTGGTTGTAAAATTGCTCTATATTATTTGACTATATGTATTTATTTTATTTGACTATTTGTATGTATTTAGATGTATTTATTTTTTGTGATAGTTTTTTGGTTGTTAATTATGATTATTTATATATAAGTACTTAAGTTAGAAAAATGAATTTGAAAACCTTTTATGTAAATTGTATTGATAGTTTTAACACTTAAAAACTAATTTCTTTATTTGATGGAGTTTTATATTAATTTAAGTAAATGATAAATAGATGATTATGTGAAAATAATGTAACAATACATTGTATTTTAGATGAAAATTGTATTGAAACATGTTTATCATAACCACATTTAAGTAAAAGTAGTTGATATATATCTATATGTATCATTAATTTTAAAGATAAAACACTTTCACTTAAATATAGTTATACTAGTTATTAATTAAAAAACAAAAATATGAAACCAAATTTAAAAAACATTGATATCCCCACATATTCATACCTTTATTTCCCAGTAAGGTGGATGGTGAAGTAATGATGATAGGATTCATAAATCTAAATTCGTTTTAAATTCTATAGATAAAACATCTTGAATTATTTGGAATGGGTGTGGGTTGTATCACTTTTAAATTGCATATTGAAATGTTTTTAATTATTTTATTAATTGTATCCCTTGCATATTGAAATGTCTTTAATTATTTCATTAATTGTATTCCTCTCTTCTTTTTTCTTTTTGTCTTTCAATTTCTAATGAAGTGTATCTATTTTCTATTTTATGTATGATATCAAAAATAAAAATTTTGTGGTTTTGTTTTTTTTCTTTTTTATTGTAATTTTTAGTGAAGTGTATTTATTTTATGTATGATATTAAAAATAAATTTTTTATGGTTTTGTTTTATTAAAAATTATTTAGACATAAAGATCTATTAAAAACATTAATAAATTATAAAATAATTTTTAAATTTTATGTTTAAATGTTATTTTTAAAATTAAGTAATTATTAATTTTATTTTGAGTTTGATCTCTTATTTTATCAAGAAACATTATTTTAATAACTTTTTAAATATAAAAAATGTTATTTTTAAAATACTTAAAAAAATATTTTTTTAACGAGGTTGAAGTGTAATATTTGGATGATATTTAACCTTCCTTCACAAATGGAGGAGTGAATACAAATTTTCCTATTTCTAATAACAAATCTAAATCTATGAGAACATGAATAGATTATAAAAAACCGATTGCAAAGGTTTACATAGAAACAAAACATTATTATGTGAGGTTTATTTTATACCTCCTATTTTCCAATAAAAATAAAAATAATTATGTATTAATTAATAAATATTTATTTTTATTGAAAAAAATGATTGCTAAGATTTACATAAAAACAAAACATTATTATCTGAGGTTTCGTCTATCCCTCCTATTTTTCAATAAAAATAAAAATAAATATATATTAATTAATAAAAAAAATATTTTTTAAAGAATGATATGAAAAATATATTATATTATATTTAAGATAGAATAAAGTTTGTAAATTAATTAATATATATTAATTTTTATTTTTTAAATATCAAGATTATATGAAACACTTATTATATCATATTTAATTAAATATAGGATAAAGTTTGTATTAATTAATATATTTTTATTTTTATATTTTTAAATAACAATAAAGACTATATAAAAAATTAAAATTATTATAGCATATTTAACATAAAATAAAATTTGTATTAATTAATATATATTTATTTTTATTTTTTAATAATTTTATTATAATTATATGGAATTTTTTTTATTATATAAATTAAAATAAAAATTATTTATTATAGAGACACTTGAGATTTAAAACAATTTCAATATGTGTTATAAATAGAATATTTCAAATTCTATCTTATANGTATTAATTAATATATTTTTTATTTTTATATTTTTAAATAACAATAAAGACTATATAAAAAATTAAAATTATTATAGCATATTTAACATAGAATAAAATTTGTATTAATTAATATATATTTATTTTTATTTTTTAATAATTTTATTATAATTATATGAAATTTTTTATTATTATATAAATTAAAATAAAAATTATTTATTATAGAGACACTTGAGATTTAAAACAATTTCAATATGTGTTATAAATAGAATATTTCAAATTCTATCTTATATAAACTAATTTTATATCAATTATATATATAGAAAAATAAAATAATTAAAAGTAAAACAAATTCAAATCCAAGACTTTTATTATCATTATTTTAAAGGTTTTATGGAATTATTCTAATCATTTTTAATTTTTCAACCTTTAGGAACAACTATGATGTGGTGCATCATGAGGAAAGAAACAATTAAAACTATTTGTTATTATTTGGAAAACCTAGAACAATTTTTAATTTTTTGATAAGTGTTTTTTACTTTAAAGTACGAGGAAGNTTAAAGGTTTTATGGAATTATTCCAATCATTTTTAATTTTTCAACCTTTAGGAACAACTATGATGTGGTGCATCATGAGGAAAGAAACAATTAAAACTATTTGTTATTATTTGGAAAACCTAAAACAATTTTTAATTTTTTGATAAGTGTTTTTTACTTTAAAGTATGAGGACTATGTGTAATTTCTTCAATGCTTAATATAGAGTTGACATGTTGCATTTAAAATAAACCAATATATATATATATATAGAGAGAGAGAGAGAGAGAGAGAGAGAGAGAGAGAGCAAATCACTGTATATGTGTGTGTTTTCTACTTTAAGTATGGATTTTACACATGCCATTTTAAAAATATTAATAAAAAATAAATATTTCAATGTGAGCATTAAATAAAATATAAGACAATTAAAAGTAAAACCAATTTAGATCCATCTTAACTCTAGATGTATAAGGCAATTAAAAGTAAAAACAATGTAGATCCATCTTAACTCTGGATGTATCATGCTTAGAAAGACATCAAATTCTTTGAAATGGAAACCATTTTTTTGAGTACAAAACTTGAAGAAATATTTGCATCTCCAAGAATTTGATGCTTCTAGGGACATGATAGATCATCTCCAAGAATTTGATGCTTCTAGGGACATGATAGATCTGAAATTAAGATGAATCTAAGCTGATTTATATATAAATAATAAAATATTTGACATACTAATAAGAACCAAAAATCTTGATAATAAAATAAATAGATCTGAGATTAAGATAAATATAAACAAATATATATATATATAAATAATAAAATATTTGACATACTAGCAAGAAACAAAATAGAGAGATTAAGAAAAATCTGCATTTATATCCAAATGCCAATCTGTCAATTAAATTGTGCCATTTATATCCAAATGACAATATGCCATAAATTGGATTGTTACCAATCGTACATTTGAATATGTGTTTTGATTTGCAAAATACATTACATTTCAAGGCGCCATTAAGAGTAGATTCACGTGATATATGTGAATATAGTATTGAGACGTTGATATTACCTGTCCTCAACTAACCTTGAAATAYTATTAGACCGTGATCCTCAATTTTATCTCGATTTGCATGCTTGTGCAGAGCTYATATTTACTTATAAGCATTAACAACAAGCAMCTGTGTGAGTGAAAGTTTATTTTATGTTGGGAWTTTCCACGCTGTGCACATGCTCCACATGACTATAGATGCCCTCAAATCACACGGCGTTAATTTAATAAATCTACTTGTTGGGCACGTTTGTACGTTAAAGTCAAAAGTTTTGAGCAGAGAAGTTGAAGTTCATTATATTCCTGTGTCATGCCACATTATTATTATTCTCTCTTTGATTCCTGGCAATAAGATTAACGTGCGTTGATATTATGAATCTTCCATTCATTGGAATTGAAATAAATAACGTTTGTTTATGATGTGATATGGACGACCTGTTTCTTTGAAAGAGATTGTCATTTCATATTTGGTTGGTTGTCCCACTTCTGCTTTAAGATCTGCGACTTCGTTTTAACGTATTCATAATTTTGTTGGATGCCATTCATTAGGTTTTTATAAAGTTGTCAGTTCATAATAATCTATTCATGGTTGTGGTTCAGTTTGCTTTATCAGTATAGATTCAAAAGAATGTACATATTTATTTATTGGCTTTTACATCCAAATGCCAATATGAGAGAAATTAGATGCCATTTATTTCCAAACGCCATTTGGATTACAAATCGTACATTACATTTCAACGTGCAAAACTAGATTCACGTGATATATAGTATACACCCTGTTCTCAACTAGCCTTGAATACTGTTAAACGTCATCGTCATCCTCAATTTGAGTGTCTCTGAATATTAGAACGTGATCAATATACTTCGCATGTTTTCCTCGAATTGCTTGTGCAGATAATACGCATTAACCACAGGCAGGCAACTGTGAGTGAAAGTGAAAGTTCATTATGATGTGAATTTCCACGTGCTCCCTATCGATGCGTGAGGACGTTAATTTAATAATCCAGTAGACAAATCCACTTGTCGGCCACGTTTCTACGTGAAAATTTTGATCAGAGAATTTGAATTCATTATATCGTCATCATATTCTTTGTAATGGCACATTACTCTATTTTTTCAAGCTAGGTCTAGGTTGGGGTCAACTCCATGGAAGAACTGTCATCAGTATTGGATTTACTCATGATTGAGTTGAAATAACTATTGTTGTTAATGTGGAATGGAAAAAAAAATGAAGAGAAATGTATTTGCTAAGTATGATATGATTGTTGTTACTGTGGAAAAAGAAAATGAAGAATGAAGAGAAATGTAGTTGCCAAATTAGGTATGATATGATTGTTGTTATTGTGGAAAAAGAAAATAAAGAATGAAGATAAATGTATTTGCCCAATTAGGTATGATATGATTGTTGTTATTGTGGAAAAAGAAAATGAAGAATGAAGAGAAATGTATTTGCCTTACTGTGGAAAAAGAAAATAAAGAATAAAGATAAATGTATTTGCCCAATTAGGTATGATATGATTGTTGTTATTATGGAAAAAGAAAATGAAGAATGAAGAGAAATGTATTTGCCCAATTGGGTATGATATGATTGTTGTTACCGTGGAAAAAGAAAATAAAGAATGAAGATAAATGTATTTGCCCAAGTAGGTATGATATGCTTGTTGTTACTGTGGAAAAAGAAAATGAAGAAAAATGTATTTGCCCAATTGGATATGATATGATTGTTGTTACTGTGGAAAAAGAAAAAAAACTCTTTAAACATATTAACTTTATTTTTTTTTATTATTGTATTTATTGCATTCCATCTTATTTTTATTCGCTAAACAAAATATTTATGATATCATCTATTTTCATTACTTTTCAATTTATATTTACACAAATTAATAATCTATCAAAACAAAGTTATCAACCTGATAAAAGTTTTATAAAGTTTTTTGTTTTTTTAAAGGTTATATTTAGTGGTTGTTTTTATACCATTTTTAAAAGTGACGCTATTAATAAAAATCATTTTTGGAAGGGTGGTTAAAATTGTAACTTATTTGAAATTGAGGTTTGTTGTGGCAAATCGATCCTCAAATCGAAAAATGACGCTTCAAGTAGCACCCGTTTTATTTTTGAAGTTAAAACAATGACTTAAGTAAAACCCGGCCCTAAAAATTGATACTGTCGCAAATGAAAAAATTAAAATCGACTCCTAAATCGATTTAAAAATTTATTTATTAATTTTACCTTTTTTTTTTTAATTTACATTAATAAATAAATAAAAGAAAAAAAATCATAACAATAACACAATTTAAAAAAAATCACTTAAAAAGTTAAAACTTTAAAACTTAATTACTATTTTTTAAATCTTTAAAAACNTATATATATATATAAATATTAAAATAAACCAAATTAAAAAACAAACAAAAACCAAAGTGGGGGAGCGTGATTATAATGATCATCCATCCCTCTTTTTCACACCCTCACTCCCACCCAAACCACATGCCACCCATATGCTTTGTCAACCCAAACATGAACACAAAATATACTTTGATTTGCCTAAATTCCTATTACATGATTATATCCATGTTATAACCATCATAAATCCATATTAACTCTGGATCTATCATGTGTTCAGAGGCACCAAACCACTCGAGGTGCAAATATTTCCTCAAGGTTTTTCACCTTGAGGAACTTAAATGCCTCGAGAGGGATCAACCCCCTTGATGTGCAAACCTTTCCTCAAGTTTTTTTCAATTAAACAAAATTCACCTTAAGGAGCTTGATCCCTCTCTGTTCATGATAAATCTAGTGTTAAGACACATTATATATATATATATATATATATATATAATTAACATTGTTTAAAAATTAGTTTTCTCACATTTACAATTTCAAATAATATTTGTTTTTAACAAGAACTAGGAAAATTTATATTAAAAAGTGTGGATAAATCCATTGTAGTACAAAAAAAGGGGTCATGAATGACCTTCGAGAGATAGAATCTTTGAATCTTGGAATTACTAATACAAAATTTGTGTCCATTGAGTTTCCACCTTCCCTAGCTATATCATATCTATTGTATTTCAAAGAATACAATCTATAGAAAAATCCATTTATATATAACATAAAACAAAACGACACTTGATTTTTTTAAAAATTCAGCTACCCGGTTCCTTTTTTATCTTCAAATGTCCATGTTGCTCCAAAATTAAATCTGGAAAGGGCTCGTTGAGATCCGGGATTTGATTTACTATGGCTGAAGTTACATTCTTAGAGGCTCCCTGGGTGTTTGCTGGGGTACTGGGTTGTTGATGACTTCTTTCCATCTAATCCATTCGACTCTGCATAATCTCCAAACTACTGCGTTACTCTTCGATTTGACTCCTTTGAGCATAGATTTCGTCTTGCAACCTCTCAATTAGATGCCTATGATGAGAGAGGGTCTCAAGCTTGAAGGTTAAAGTAGACCTGAGTTATCCCATGTGGATTCACAACCTTTGACACCCTACACACTCCATCTCATGGTTCGAATGGTCAAGTCCAACGAATAAACCCTTGAATCCTTGTGAATTCATGATCCCTGGCGCAATTTGGCTCTTCTGTCTATTTTTCATGTTGTTGGGAGGGACACAATTCTATAGAGGATTGGACTTATTGAGATCTAAGAATCTGGTGTTGGAAGAAGCAAGTCCTAACATAGGCCGCGAAGTGAAGGTTTGGGCGAGTCAATGAATAGGCAAAGGGAGAGGCAATGGAGACAAAGAGGGTGCCCAAAATATTTGAGGAGAGTCTCTTTGAGGCGCAAACAATGCTAAATAGACAAGGTGATTTAGGGAGAGTGCATGGTGTAAATGAATTGACATAGACTCATAAGAAATTCTCTCCAGCAAAGATGCTGCCCGAAAATGCTAAGATAAATCGCCTCATGTGATATTTAGTGACAAATTCGTTTCAATCAAATAAATCACAAGATCTTCCTAGGGCGTTGTACTTGGACCCTTCAAATCTTTGAGCCAAGGACTGGATCGATCGTCACCCTGACAAATCCACTTCCCTTCAGAGCTGCTGCATGCTCGACCCATCTATTTCATAGCCTTCAACCTTCGATTACCCACGAACTCTACTGAACGGATAAGAAAACCACGCCATGCCATAATGGGATCATCATACCAGATCTCGTTCACACAGTTTGTCCTTGGCCGATGAGGCCCTATATTTTCACCTTCCAGTTGCTTCCTCTAGCTTTCACGACTCACGTTGGAGCTCCAAGTGTACACTACCCTGGCCTTTGTGCACTGGCTCCTAGTCATATGTGGAAGCATTATACTAGGGGGTCTAGGCCTTCATTACCCTCCACCCCTAAGGTTCCAAGAGATCCCTATGGCCTCGTTCACCATTTTGTCTACTTCCGTATTATTTTCTCTCAAAACATGTAAGAAGTTTGGCTTTAAGGTCCTCGTGACTATACAAATTTTGTCTATAATTCTTTTTAGGCTCAAATGTTTTGTCTTGGATCCCTGGATCATCATCCTTATGATTGTCTTTGAGTCTCCTACTACATTAAAGCTATGGATTTATCGTTGCTTTGCTAATTGGAGTCCTTTAAGAAGTGCATACACCTTTGCTTTATTGTTGGTGTCTTTATCGAGATTCCAGTAGTAGTTCAAAAATCTTTTTCCTCCGGGTTCGTAGAGAACACCCCCCTCGACACCTGCCTC
>SNQJ01S0133628.1:27735-42212 GCA_010110895.2 Picea sitchensis
TTCCATTACTATCCTTTAACTCCCTATGGTGATGTAATCTAGAAAATCTTGAAACTATCCTAGATTGAACATGTGGGCATGTATGGGCCCGTTACAAACCTTTAAACTCTCCTAGTTTTTTATCTAAGAAAGCACAATTCCAAACACTATCCTATCTTTGTAGCATGTGGGCATGTATGGGCCCATTCCAAATTTAAGATATGTTTGAAAAATAAAACTAAGAGGGGTCCCAAGAAGGGCCACTGTCCTCTCCTAAAGATTTTAAACTTTGTTAAGAGAGACAAAATTGTTTTACAATCTTTTTCTGATTCTCAAGATCGGTTGGAGGCGTGAGAGAAGAGCATACTAAACGATTGTTACTTCAATTCCTAATCCCAATGTAAGTTTATATGTGATTAAAATTGATGTCCAACTTAGATTATCAGTCAAAAAAAGCCATCCATGTGGCAAAAAGCAAAGAAGGGAAATTGATTTTTATCCTCCTAAGTGCCTATGTGTGTTCGACTAACCCCTTTATATGATGAGGGGACTAAGTGTGGTGCAGTGTTTAGAGCATGATTAACATCATTTTTAAGAAGGCCAAATACCTTCCCCACATCCCAACAACTTACAATGTGAAATTTTACTCAAATGCGCGGCCCCTAGTGCAGACAGAGGCGCACAGAGCGCAGGCACACGAGCAGAGTTGAGACAGAAAGCGCATGCACGCAGAGAAAAGTTGTTGTTTAAGTGCATGCGCGCACGATGCGCGTCTGTGGGGTGGAATACCCGTGCACCTGTGACAAATGGCTGAGAAAGAAAATCAGGATGGATTTCTCTCAATTCTCCCTTGAATTGGATGGTTGGTAGTTCGGCCTAGGCCGGTTTGTGCACCTGCAAGTTAAACAAACTAAAAGAAGAGCAAAATAAACCCAAATGAGGTAGGAATTTGATACCTTTCCCCAGTATGGTTTCCAATCTGTTTGCACCCTTTTCGTCACCTTGGTGAGAAAATAAGAGGTGCTTACATGCCCAGTTGGGTCTTGCTGAGCATGACAGCTGTAGAAGAAAGAGTTAGAGAAAGAAAAATAAAATTATAAGCAATAATTAAACTAATACAAACTAAAATCATAAGCATATGGATATAGAGATAACAAACACAAAAAGAACAATATCACCAATGGTTTTAGGCTGATCTATTGATGAAATCAAAGCACAATGAAGAAAGGGGACTATGAGTCCCTTCTTCCTCCAAAGGAAGGCTCTTGGACCCTCACAAACTTGCTCTCCTTACAACAAGAAAAATAAAAATGGTGATGAAAGAACTCCTTTGCAAATCCACTCAATGGAGAGGTGGATTGCTCAATGAAATGGTGCCAAAGTGATCTTGTCAAGGATGGAGTCCTTAAAACAATATAGGCAGCATAACATTGCATGAAATTCCTTGAGAAAATGAGGTTTCTTCATGGCTTTTTATAGCATTGCATTGGGTTATTGTGTAACTCCTTTGTAGTGTGAAAAGAGGCCATTTATGGCATTATTAGGTCTTTGACCAGCCCACCATTCAGATTTAGCTCAGATTTGAAGGTCAAATCGGCTTGGGAGATGATCCATAAGTGGTTGGGAGGCCGACCAATTCAATAAATGCGTCGTTTAGCAGGTGTGCGGGTTTTTGCGCCAACAGTCGTGCATCGTGCACATATGCGTGCATGGTACATTCTTGTTCCGCACATGTGCGCGCGCACCCAACTTCTGTAAAGCGCTCTTCAATTTTTTCACTACTTTGTATAGTTTTTGACCTTTTTGGAATGCTGTGAGATTAATTCAGGGTCATGAATGACTTCATTACTATTTGACGATGCTGAGTTCTTGTCGCCATGTGAGGACGAAATTCTAGTGATAACAATTTTGATCTAAATAGTAGCTATATAATTAATTTATTTAGTGTTATTCTGCCTATTCCTTTAGCTGATTCTTACTGCACAATGCTCATTCCTTTATCATATATCATATTCATCATAAAAACTCATTAAAAAAAATACAATCATAAACACTGCATACAATCACATAAAACATAGATATACTGTGGTTCACCCCTCCATGGGGCTACGTCCACAAAGATTGGTCGCTTGGGATCTTATTCATATTCTCTACAAAATTCAGTGTTGTGCATTGCACAATTCTTCTGCCATTACAGTCAATCTCCATAGATCGCACAAGTATCTCACCCCAAAATTCTACTCAACTAAAAACCCTATTACAGTCTCAAAAATACATATGTCAACCAAAAAGGGAAAAATCAACCTACTAACCAAACAAAGGACACCCTTCTCATCATCCTAATACATTCTACTTATACAAAACTGGGATAAAGCCCTTACAAAATCCTAACCCTAAGCGGATTAGGTTTGTCCACTTTCTCCTTGACTTAATCATGGCTGGTCCTCGATCTAACCGTTTCTCCAAGTTGGTGTTTTTCCACTTTCCAACTGCTCCACAACAATTTGTCCACTTCCTAACTTATTTTCTCACCGCGGGTTTTCCCTTATTTATGGTGCTACTTTTCCTCTATTTCTAGTGCACTCCCCTATTTTTTTGCGCTGATCTAATTTCTTCAAAACTTCTTCAAGTTTTTCCAAAATTTTCCTACACCAATAGGCCCCCAACACTGACATCATGACTCATCTTGAGTCATTCATAGACTCGAACATCTTTCACTGCTTGTGATAGTGCTTCGTACATATTTGCTATTTGCTGGAATTTCTCTTGAGCCTGACTGCTCTTCTCCTTCATTCCCTCTACCACTTGCATAGTGATTGGAGGTATTAATATATCTCCCCCCTCCAAGACTATATTCTCTATGCTCAATTTCACTACATCGATCTCCATGACCAACTGCTCCTCCTTTTCCTACAAGGGATCCAACTGAGCCTATCTTGCCATCCTTTGCCTGTAGGCTCTTCATATCTGCATCCATCTTGATATTTTATGGCAATGAAATTGTCTTCTATCGATGCTTTACATATTCCATTTCTACATGAAATTTTTCTTCCTTCCCTTGAAACTCTTCTAGGCTCCCATCCTCTAATAGTTATGTCTACAACTGGGTGTCTTTTCCAACAACTCTGCCATTCTATGTATGTTCTGCACAATTTTCTCTGCAGATTCTATTGCATCCTACTCTCTTTGTTCTCTGACTTTTGGAGGAGTATTAGGGACTAAAAACTCCTCCAATTCCTTGATCTACTCTTTATGCTATTCCAAATCATGTTCTATTTTCCTCATCTTCTCTTCCGAAGACGCTCCTTTTGATTTTGCATTGTCTGGGATGGATTGAAATACTGCACTTATTTGTTTCTCAATATCCTCCATTTTCTTATGTGCTATATTCTTAACCTTCCCTTATTGGATAACTACCTCCTTGAGTGAGGTGTTGTCTTCCTGCACCAACTGTAAGTTTCTCACATCAGACCTTGCCCTGGACTGAATTTCTTGCGCAACACTAACCTGTAATTTATACAATGCCTTCATTGGAATCTTTGGAAATTCCAAGTACAATGTATCAATGTCTTTTAGGGGCTTTTGTGTTGTATCCTCATCAATAAACAACATCTCATATGTTATGATGAAATTCACACTCTCCTGCCATGATCTGCACTATTTCTCCAGTAGGTGTTCCTTCTCTAGTCTACGCTGGTTTATCTTTTTGTTGCTTCTCTGCCCTGATCGTCAACTACTCTAATGCATTTTTCACTTCCTGCACCTATTCCAAAATCAAATCTATATGCTTCTCGATATTCTCCCATACCTCTAACAGTTGATCTTTGACTCTAGTGGCTACCATCTCCACATCATCTGTTGTTAGTGATGTTTTGATTGGAGTATTGTGGGCCTTTGATTTCTTTCTGGAGCCACTTACTTTCTCCCCTGTTCTCTTTCTTTGGGCCTCTGATGGTTGATATTCCTATGGCATTTATGTATCCATGCCTGTATCCTACCCAATTTCTTCCTCCACAGGTTTCTCCTGTGTCTCTATTCTTATTTCTTCCATGTGCACTTGCTATGTTGTACTTCTTGGTGCCTACTCTATGCGCGGTGGATCCCGTGTAGAACCTCGTTGTGATTTATTATATGTCCTACTTTTATTTTATATGGGGATTCTTGTTCCCCCTAGACCTCATGTTGTCTCCTTCTTCTTACTACCACCATTCATGCTTGTTTGTTGCTCAGGGACTATTCTACCCTACCTTTGAGTTTCTATTGTTGGCTCAGCTCTTGGGATCATTGGAACTTTCCACTCCTCAAGACATTCATGGACTTCCATATGGATATCTTGTGTCGTCACACAATATATCAAATGTAGCCAAATGTTATGGAATGATGCTTGAAAATTCTCTATCTATCCAAACTCCTGGACAATTTCTGGGGAAATCCTCCATGTGTATGCTAACCAGTTCTGGATCTCTCTAAATTACATAGAGAATACATCATTGTTTAAATTATTTTCCTTTGGGTATGATGTGCTTTGAAGCAACATGTAGTGGGATGCGCCACACTTTCCTTTCCTCTACAAGGAAAAACTGTATGTTGGTTCTTTCCATCCTACCAATCCAATGAGGATGAATAACCACAAGTAGTGGATCTCAGATCCCCAATCCTTTGTGTCCTTGCAATCCTCCAAGAAATAATTTAGTAGATAAGGATCCCATATCATCGATCTCCCCTTCGCGCACTATGATGCAACTGTTTCCACTCCTGTTGGTACTTCCTCCTTTCTTCACTTGCACATTAACATGCAACCTAACAACCTTGTCGCAAAAATAGTCGTAGGATCATTAATGTCATTGATCCTCATTCCCCTATTACCTCTCTTCAGGCCATACTTTTCCTTGATTTCATTAGATATGGATTTGGATTTTTTTTTGTCTTCTAAATACTACTCTGGATTCTCCCCATCCATCGGTAGCCCCGTGATTGTTGTGATCAAATCGACATTGATAGGAACTGGTCTATCCATCCATAGAATTCCTCCATGCACCCTTTTTAGGATTTTCTTCACACATCCATTGATGTGTTTACCGTGCCCAAAGTGCAGTATATCCAAAAAATTCATTATTCCTGTGTTATAGAGCCCCAGGATTCACTACACAGGTTCCAATAGTGGTGCGCCTGATGGGCCTTCTCGCCTGCTCTCCAAATAGTTCTATGGAACCAAATATGGGAATTTGACTGCATCAATTACGTCATGGTCAGAGTATTTGATGGTATATACTCCTCCCACCATCTCATCCTCAGCCTTCACTCCCTCGGGGATCTTTGGCATCACAATTACCAATTCTTCCTGTGTGCATGATATTCCTTGCGCACTACTCTCATCTCACGACTTCTTCTTCCCTTGCGGGGATGACACCCCAAACTATGGTATTACATGTCACTCTGTTTCATGCTATTCTTCTAGCTCTAGGCCCTGCTGTGATGAATCCATGACCTACTCACCCTGTTGTGGCCCTTTTCCCCTGGACGCATTAGATTATGTTCTCTCTGAGTCCTCCTCCGGCTACCCGACCTCTGGTGTTGTGTTTCCTTATTCCTCGACCTACGTGTTGTGTGGTTCATACTTCGACATGTTTTGGCCCTTATTTATGGAAGAAATTGAATATTATAGAAGAAAAGGAGAAACATGAACTGCGCGAAAGGAAGATTAACTGAGATTAGGTCGAAGTAGTTAAAGAAGCAGAAAAGATGGAACAAATCCCAAGAGAGAAAACCGTTGGATGAGGAGATCGAGGAAGACAGATCAACAAGGAAGATGTATCATGGAAAACTCAGCAAGTGGAAAAATCCACCAGTAGATTCTTTGGAGAACCTCGTGGTAAGGAAGGAAAGACAGGCTGGCGAAGCCCTGAAAACACAGGTCAAGTTGACCTAGGGTTTTAGACACCTAGGGTTTTGGTATCTAAGGTTTTAGACACCTAGGATTTGGCCTAAGGCTGTCGGTGAGATATTTTAATGTATAAAGAAAGGTTAAGAGGACTTGATATGGGTTCAAATATGGGATGATGAGTGATTTTTGTTATTACTGATAGAGAAGTATTGTGTGGTGTGAGAAGTCTGTGTTGTAAGATCTTCAGCTGGGTGCGAAGATCAACCCTGTAGCTGGGTGCACATGGAAGGAAGATAGAGAGAAGAGATAAAGAGAGAGATATGTAAGCTAAGAGGGTAGATAGAAATATAAGCTTTCACCTAATATATTATAAAGAAAAATTATGTGGACATAGCCCTAGGGAGAGGGTGAACCACGTATATCCTATTGTTGTGTGTGATTGATGTTGTGTTCTTTAATCTGTTACTCTGATGATGCATTAGTGTGTTTGATCTGATATATAATTGTGCAAAGTAGGCTTACATTTGCAAAGAATAATCTGATCTCCATGTGTGAATGCCTTGATTCCACTTGCATTTCCTTTGGTTGTAGACACCTATGTCCTGCAACCCCCTATTGCTACTTCGGGTGAGACTACGTCTGCTTTGCAGGTGTTTCCGAAAGGGCCAATAGTTAGGGTTTGTTGGTGTGCTATTAGAGTTTAACCTTGGGTATTCCCCTATGCCAACAAATGGTTCTGTTGTCAGGACCGGAATGTTCTTGAGGGAATGTCAATGTGGTTTCCATCAAAGATAGAGATTCATAAGTGGATAAAAGAACAAGAGAAGGACTTCGCAGAAGCTCAGAATAAGAACCCTAATATTATCACAAAATATTGGTTGGGAAGGTATATATTTACTGATATACACGAGATTTTCTTTGGATGAATTCATAAGGAGATATACAAGTGGTTGGCCAGATTAGCAGACACCCAGTTTGAGATCAGATCTAGACCGCATGTGGTTTGGACGTCAGTGTTGATCAAGAAGGTCAAAATAGTTGATAATTCCATGGCAAGAGTAGTAGATCACTAGTTTTATAGTACCATTGGAGGGTATATCACAGAGTTTTCTATTGATAGGGTAGAATCATATAGCCAAACAAAGAGATATTTATTTAAGGGGTTGAGAGGAACATTTTTACACTTCTTGAAGTTGAAGATCAAGATGCTATTGCATGAGAAGAACATATTGAAGATACAGTAGTGGGTAAGACTGAACAAGCTAATGTTCAAGAATTTAGACAACGACAACAACACGTAGATCGGACACATGCATAGTGGGAGAAACTTCAGAGAAGTTCCTTTGGTGAACTTGTTTAAGCAGAGTCACAAACCAGCACAAGAAGAAGGGTTCTATAGTGGAGAATAATAAGAGTTTCTAAACGAGGAACATTCAGAGTCCACTAGGGAAGAAGAAGAGAAGACTAAAGAAATTCACCAAGAAGAGTCAGGAACTTAGAGAGTGCAGACTGTTGAAGTAAGTGATATTACACACCCTGTTGTTTTAACAACATTAAGTAACCAGAGTAACCTAAGTTATCAAAACAATCAGAGCACTGGTACAATTGGTTCAGTGCATACTCATTCAAGACCCTTAGGAAGATCTATGGAAGATGAGATGAGGTTACCCACCTTTATGGGAGATGGATTTGAAGATCCTGACCAACATTGGTTTCTATGTGAAGTTGTATGGAGTATTAATAATGTCACCGATGAAGCTGTTAAATGAGATCAGTTTAGTACTACCCTGAGAGATCACGCACTGAGTTGGTACATGAAGTTCATCCAAGGATTTGTCCAGCCAAAATCACTGAACGAGGTTAAGACTACATTGATTGCTGAATTCAAGAAACCCAATTCAGAATCACAGTGCATCACAAAGTTGAAAGAAATCAAGAAGAAAGTAGATGAACATGTTTGGGAGTTTGATCAGAGGTTTAATTAATTGATAGGTCACTTGATTTTTCAGATCCCAGACAAGAAGAACAAGGAATGGTTCATTGTTTCCCTCCTACCACACATAAGAGTCCCTTTGATGCAACAAAAGATTTATTCACGGGATGAGGCATTGGAGATACCCTGAAACTTGAATTGACTCCTATGGAAGAATCCAGCTCAGGTATGAGTCAAATATTGAGTCAACTAACTATCTTATCACTACAAGTTGAAGATATGAAAAATGATAAGGGAAAATATAAGAGAGAAGACATCCGGTTCATTAGATGCAAATTAGAAGGCCATGACAAGGAGCACTATCCCCTGTTTCATGAATATTTGGCTTCTGGAGCTCTGAGTCCTTTGAAGCAAGTTAATATACTTTGGTGTGAGGTATGTAGAAATAGACATCACCCTGGAGAATGATATTACATGCAAATGTATGTTCAGACACCTATGAACCTCTAGTGCAAATTATGTAAATCTGTGGGTCATGATGAGAAGGACTATAGATCTTACGACCTCTTACATGAAAGATCAATGGATATCTACAAAATTCAAGGTGAAGTACAACAATAATGAAACACCACGCAGTATAATTCTCCTGGAAGAGGAAACTTCAACCCTCGTGGTGGATTCATAGGATGAGGATGAGGAGGAGGCATGGGCTAAGGTAGAGGTCAGATCATTTGTTATAACTGCACACAACCAGGTCATTTGGCAAAGGACTGTCAAAACCCTTGTACCACTTGCAGTTACTACAATGCATTTGAACATGTCATAGAAGATTGTCCTGCACTATTAGCCAAACTTCAGGAAAGATGAGTTGGAAACCAATAGGTACAACTAATCACAGCAGAACCCCACAAAGAAGATCCGAGAGTCATTGTTATCACTAGAGGAAGTGTTTCTATAGGAGAAGACATGGTGACTCCAGGGAAGACTACATAACAATCAAGAGTCAGAAAATCTATAGATAAGACACAAGAGTTTGATCCAAAGAGAGAGAAGAAGACATTTGAAGAGGCAAGAAAAGAGTTTAGAAGAGATCAAGCTTCTTCATCAAAGGAACAACCAAAATTGAGAGAATGTGGAATGCCCCTGGCCTTTGATTAGTTCTCTTCACCTGGAGAAGGAAAAGAGGTAAGCAGACTTATGTAATTATTATGAACTTGCATTAATTTGATAAAGGATGAGAGCGATGTATAAGAGATACAAAACTTGATCAAACAATATGAGCTAGGAAAGGTAGTTCCTCTACTGAATAAATTAGTACATCAACTATCCAACAAGAGAAGGACAAATAAGTAGATACATCTGAATGCTCATATAGGAGATTATGATATAGATTCTGCGGTCCTCGACTTAGGGTCAGAAGTCAATGTCATGATGAAGAAGACTTGGGAACTGATGGGAAAACCTAAGTTGATCTATTCCCCCATCAGGCTTAGGATGGCCAATCAATAGGCTGTGAGCCCCTTCAAAAGACTAGAACATGTCCCTATGGACATCGATGGGGTCTGAACATTTGTGGACTTCGAGGTGATTGAGATAGTCGATGATAGTTGTCCTTACCTCATGTTGTTAGGAATTGATTGGGCTTTCAATAATTTTACTATTTTGACTTGAAAAAAATAAGAATGACATTTGAAGGTGATGGCCTTAGGGTCATCGCATATTTGGATCCTGATGAAGGTCCCATATACACAGAGCCCATCAGAGAAGAAGACCATGCATATATGTTGGAGAATATATACAAACTGATAGAAAGATAACATGATTACATTAATCCTAAATCATATGGGAATTTAAGCTGGTGAAGTGACACTAGATGTTCATCAGACTCAAAAGAAGCACTAGAGAACTGGCAGAATCAAATGTATGAAGTATCTACATGGATATGTGCTAGACTGACCAGAGAAGTTCATTGGACTGACACAACAGTAAGTAATTTACCCAAATTTGATGTTTTGAATCACTTAGAAACTTTCTTACTAAAATTTGAAGAAATTGTACTAGTACAATAGAGACGATTGGCACTGGACGAGGGTTTGAAATCTACTCCAGCGAGATGGTGGGGAACACATAAAAGGAACATTGTGAACTGGATACAATGTCGCACTTTGTTGATAGTGCGATTTTCAGAACAAGTCGAAGGATGCGAAGTTAGGTACATAGGTCAAAGTTGTCTGAAAGACCATGTGATAGGATGTGAGGAGGCCTGGAGCTACATTCCTCAAGAGAAATGGGTGCATAAATTCATCAATACTCTAGACACAATTCCTATCAACTGGTAACTTAAAGTGGAACTACATCTCACCACTGCAGACTGGAAAGGTATGACTCATAATTTTATAGCTACATTTTTATTTGAATGTCAACACCCTCTGGTAGATCAATCTTTATAGGTTGTAAGACAAAACGTATTTGAGGAAGGACCTAGCCTCCCTGTGGAGAAAGAATAGGATGAATGGATTGCACCTCTTCAGAAATTGCAAGGATGTTACAATATCAATGTCGATGAAGGCGATGATCCTAGGAATGTGAACATCACATAAATGGAAGGACTGAGAGACATAGAAGGACCAGGATTTGAACTACCTTTTATTGGATAGCCAATCAAAATCAATAAAGTTAATATTGGAATAGAGAAAGCACCTAAGCTTGCTAATGTTGGAGATTACTGGGATGATGCCACTATTGATATGATCACAAAATTACTACATGAATGTTAGGACTTGTTTCCAACCAAGTTAACTGATATGAAGGGAATTAAAGGGCCCATGGGAGAGATGAATATCCAAACCAAATGCAAGGCCAATTAAACAAATAACTTATAGATTGAACCCTAAATATAAGGAGAAAGTGAAGATTGAACTAAATAGAATGTTGGAAGAAGGAATCATAGAACCTGTTGAAGAATCAAAGTAGATTAGCCCTATGGTGGTTTAGGATAAGAAAATAGGAGAGATCAGAATCTATGTAGATCTTAGGAAGATGAATGATGCATGCCTACATGATCCATTCCCTACACCATTTACTGACGAAGTGTTAGATAGCGTGGGAGGACAGGAAGTATACTCCTTCACCGATGGATTCTCAGGATACCATCAGATCATGATTTCCAAGGAAGATCACCATAAGACCACGTTTGCAACAGAGTGGGGATCCTACCAATAGATAGTGATGCCTTTTGGATTGAAGAATTCACCAGCCATCTTTTCTAGGGTGGTGGTCGAAGTATTCAAGGAGTTTTTACATTAATTTCTGGAAGAATATTTTGATGATTGGACTGTTTCTAGCTTATTGAAAAACCATATTGAATGCTTAAGAATAATGTTGGATAAGTCCAGGAAATGTCAGATTGCCCTGAACCTGAAGAAATGAATCTTCTTTTCTCCCTTTGGAGTGTTGCTAGGCCATATTGTGTGTAAGTAGGGGTTACTAGTAGATCCATCTAAGATTGCCATTATTGTCAATTTACCCCCTCCTACTTCATTCAAATAGATACACACTGCACTGGGACATACTGGATACTATAGGAATTTCATTAAGGGATATGCACAGATTACAACACCTATGGAGAGGCTGCTGAAGAAATATTGTCAGTTTCAATGGACAGAAGAATGTCAGCAGAGCTTCAACACATTGAAAGAAAAAATGGTTACTGTGCCTATTCTGGTTTTCCGAGATTGGAGCAAGGAATTTCATGTGCATGTCAATACCTCTTCTATTTCATTAGGATCTGTATTAGCACAACTAGGAGAAGGAGATATTGACCACCTGTTAGCCTTTTCTAGCAAGAATCTCTCAACAGCTGAGATAAACTACACCACCACCGAGAGAGAAGGTTTACCCATGGTGTATGTGCTGCAGAAGTTTCATCACTACTTGTTAGGAGGACACTTTAAGATGTTCACTGATCATTCCACATTGAAATACCTAGTCAACAAGCCAGTGTCGGGGGGAAGGATATACAAATGGATTTTTTTATTTTAGGAATATGATTTTGAAATTGTGGTAAATCCAGGAAGGATGAACAAGGGACCTGACCACTTGTCTAGGTTGGAACATGGAGAGGAACCTACTAGTTTGGAGGATACACTGTCAAATGCACAATTGTTGGCCATTATAAAGGTTGATGATCAATTTTCCAAGATATTTTAGTTCCTATCAATAGGAATAACACCTCACAAATATACATTCATTCAGAAGAAATAGCTGGTAGTGCGCGCTGCATATTTTTCGCTTATAGTTGGACAACTATGTAAGATGGGACCTAATGAGATACTGAGAAGATGTGTTATGGAGGCAGAATGACCACTGATTTTAGGAGAAGCTCATGAAGGCATCACAGGAGGACACTATGCAGGAAAAGAAACAACACAAAAGGTTCTTAGAGCTGGCCTCTGGTGGCCCACTTTACACAGAGATGCTAAAGAATACTACAAAGCTTGTGATGTATGCCAAAGAGTTGGGAAACCTTCCAGAAGAGATGAGATGCCTTTAGCACCCTAGCTAACCTTACAATCATTTGAGAAATGGGCCATTGACTTCGTGGGACCTATAAACCCACCAGGGAAGAGCACAGGAGCCAAATACATCATCACTACGACATAGTATTTGACCATATGGGAAGAAGCAAGAACAGTTAAGGACTGTAGTGAAAATACAACTGCATGTTTCATATTTGATGATATCATAACCAGGCTTGGATGCCCAAAGATCCTCATGAGTGATCAAGGTACACATTTTATGAATAAGACTATTGAAGCCTTGACTCAGGAATTTGAAGTTCACCATCAGAAGAGCACTCCTTACCACCCACAAGCGAACGGGACAGTTGAAGCCTTAAACAAGATCTTGGAGACAGTGTTGGCAAATATTTGCACCATAAACATAGATGAATGGGATTTGAGAGTACCAACAATATTATGGGCCTATAGAATCACTTGTAAGAAACTGACAATGTAAACTCCCTTTAAGTTGGTTTATGGCCAAGAAGCAGTTGTACCCATGGAATATTTAGTTCCCAACTTAAGAATTGTAGCCTTTATAGATGTGGATGACATTGGTGTTGTTCAAGAGAGGCTTGCGCAGTTTCTCTAACTAGAAGAAGACAAATTTATTATAGGATTTCACCAGCAAGTTCATAAGGAACGTGAAAAGAACTACCATGACAGGCATATCAAGAAGAAAGAATTTAAGCAAGGAGATGTGGTATTGGTATACAATAGCAAGTTCATCAAGCATCCAGGGAAGTTTAGAACACATTGGCTAGGGCCATATGAGTTTTCTTATGTTACAGAAGGAGGAGTTGCACAACTGAAGACTTTGAATGGGGAGTGGAAGGAAGGATTAGTGAATGGGATTCGGTTGAAATTGTATTATGACAACCAACTGCCTCACAGCTCTCGGTAAAAACAGAGGAATAAGGGTCTAGGTACTAGGTGCAGTTGAGACTAGGTACCAGACACAATAAATACAGTCTGCACATAGGGTGGAGGAATAGAGCATGAAGCCCAAGCTACGCTACGTAGTATGAAGTAGAGATACAACAAAAGATTCAAATCAGAGTTCCTTGAGAGGAGTCGTAGGTGAGTGTTGGGGGCTTGTTGGCCCTTGGTTATGGAAGAAAGAGAATATTACAGAAGAAAAGGTGAAACACAAATTGCATGAAAGGAAGATTGACTGAGATCAGGTTGAAGTAGTTAAAGAAGTAGAAAATATGGAAAGAATCCCAAGAGAGAAAACCATTAGATGAGGAGATCGAGGAAGACAGATCAACAAGGAAGATGGATCATGGAAAACTCAGAAAGTGAAAAAATCAACTAGTATATGCTTTGGAGAACCTTGTAGGAAGGAAGGAAAGATGGGTTGGAGAAGCCCTGAAAACGTGGGTCAAGTTGACCTAGGGTTTTGGTATCTAGGGTTTTAGACACCAAGGCTTCATCCTAAGGCTGTCAGTGAGCTATTGTAATGTATAAATAAAGTTCAAGAGCACCTGATAAGGGTTCAGATATGGGATGATGAGTGATTGTTCTTATTACTGAGATAGAAGTATTGAGTGGTGAGAGAAGTTTGTGTTGTAAGATCTTTAGTTGGGTGCGAAGATCAACCCTGTAGTTGGGTGCACAAAGAAGGGATATAGAGAGAAGAGAGAAAGAGAGGGATCTGCAATCTAAGAGCGCATATAGAACTGTAATATTTCACCTAATATATTATAAAGCACAGTTTTGTGGATGTATCCCTAGGGAAAGGGTGAACCATGCATATCATGTTGTTGTGTGTGATTGATGTTGTGTTCTTTACTCTGTTACTCTAATGATGCATTAGTATGTTAGATCTGATATATAACTATGTGAAGTAGGTTTATGTTTGGAAAGAATAATCTGATCTCTGTGTGTGATTGCCTTGATTCCACTTGCATTTCCTCTGGTTGTAGACACTTGTGTCCTATAATCCCCTATTGCTACTTTGGGTGAGACTGCATCTCTCACAACCATGGCTTGTTGGTGTGTGTTAAGGTCCTAACCCACACATAGGTAGATCAATGTATTCAGATGTAATAAAGGTCAATATTAATAAGGCCTTTCAATAGAATAGAATAAGGCAGATGTAAGAAGACCTAATAGAAGC
>SNQJ01S0133632.1:0-13539 GCA_010110895.2 Picea sitchensis
TTTCTCTCATCTCTTGAATATCAGCAAATTGTTTGTGTTCAATTTAACTAGAATTCTAGATCTATCGGGGTTTCTGCAGGAATTCTACAGATCTTACAACACCCTAATATGGAATTTCTTGAGGACAAGCAATATTGGGAAGGGAGGAATGTATTGTATCATTCCAATTTTACTATTATGGGGGGTGACTCAATAGCCTATATGTCACTAGGTTAAAATATTGACAAACCCTAAAAGTGACATTAAATAAAATAAACAATTATATTTAAATGGAGTTGAAGGGAAAATATTTGATCTAGTCAAAATAGGGGAAAGATATAGAAGGTCCAAAGGAAGTTTAAATATAGGAGCAAGCCTTCCACTTGGCATTATGATTTGATATCTTATTGAGTTTTCTTGTAGCCAACATTTTTGTTTGGGTTTTGGGAAAAACCCTTCCATTGCAGGTTTAGTTTCGGTGGTGCAATATCCACCCTAGCTAGATGAAGAGGAGGATTCATCTAGAGTCCTCATTTGAGTTCATTGTGGTGCTTGGTTCCATTCCAGAGAGAGTTTGGAGTCTTATTGGTTCTTACAGGGTGTTTACGATAAATTTCAGGAGAAGACCAATCATTAGATCCGTCGGTACCCATAGGGTTTTGTGCAACAGTAGTCAGCGACACCCTCATGGGTTGAGTAAGGGTCTTCCTATGAGGCCCCATGAGAAACTCCATAGGAATCCCAAAAGGACCCCTATAGATTAGGGGTTTGCAACAGATCGAGTCTGTGAAGGTGTTCTGAAGAGTTCAGAGGACTGCCTCTAGAACAAACGTCACTAGAGCAGAGCAATGTAGGGATTATAGAGCCTTGGGATTCATATATTGGCATCATTCTAGGTTTCTTGTGTTTTTTTTATAGTATATTATGATGCTACCTGTAAGCCACTAGTTTGTGTGCTAGTAATATTATGCAAATTTTATTACAACAATTAGTTATCACTGTACTGATTTGGGAATTCCCATCCATAATAAGATGTCATGGTTATCTTCTCTAATCTTGTGTAATAGATGCTTGCTATCTGTTTGAAAATATTTCTCACATTGAGCAAGTTATCCTTTAAGAAGTTAACAACACATTCACTTAAGAAGAAACAATAATTTTGAGGCATAATATCTCCACCTAGCCTATTTTGGGACATTATAGTGGTATCAGAGATGGTGATTTTGCCATCCCATGACTACATTGATTCCTACAAGAAAAGGGTGTGGAGGACAAACCTTTCAAGAGTCACCAGAAAGAGGAACAAAAGTAAATCACACAGAGTCAGAACTAGAAGGAAGCATGGGAGACAACCATGATGTGATCCAGATACTACAAGATTTGGTAAGGAGTCAGGAAGATACAACAAGGTTCCATCAGTAGTCTCTTGAGGAATTCGCACAATTGTTAGGCCAATGCAGGAATATGAATGGTACAGGTCAGTGTTGACCTAGTGGATCTCATTGGAGTGACAAAATAGACATGGAGAATAGCAACAACAATACCCGAACTCAGAGAATGAGTTTAAATATCACTAGGCCTTTATTACCATAATTCCTGATAGGGTAGCCTACAGAAGCACGTGAACAACCAGATTAGGAGATTGATATTAAAACCTCATATAGGAAATACAAGATGATTGATGTATATTTTCGTGAGAATGTTTCCTATAAATAATTTTGTGACCTCAGACATAAATATCACACGAGGGAGGGGAACATAGGAGAACAGAGGCCACAAAATTTTGATCTCATGTGCAAGGTGGGAAGGTTGACTATTCCACCCTTCGATGGATCAATGAAGAGTATGACCAGAGCTTGGGTAAAAAAGTTAGATACTTACCTCCAACTTAACCCAGTGACTGAAGAAGAAGCAATTCATTATGCCACTATTCACTTGGAAGGAGAAGGTCACGAATGGTGGTACCATGGGTTGGTGACATTAGGGAACACAAACATCACTTCATATGTTGAATTTACTCAGAGTTTGATGGGAATATTTGACTAGGAACTTGAAATACACTTTAGGGAGTTGGAACAGTTGAAACAAACAAGAACACCAGAAGCATACATCACAAAATTTCAGAGGATGGCAATTATGATGACATATATCTCTCAATAGAAGTTGGTAATTCTATTCATGGAGGGTCTAGATGAACCCATGAGAGGATGGGTGAAGTCCTTTAGGCCAAACACATTGCATGAGGCCATCATGAGATCCTAGGATATTAAGGATGCATTCAACAAGAAGGTTCTGACAAAACATTTCATCCCTCATGGAGGCAAGAAGACGAAATTTCCCCAGAAGTCATGGACAATGAAGGATATAACAAATAAGGAGACTCAGAGAGAACTAAGGAGGAATAAAATTTTCTTCAGTTGCAAAGATCCGTGAGAACTAGGTCATATATGTATGGGCAATTACATTGAGGTAGTTTCCGATGAGGAGGGTGACGATGACGACAAAGGTATTTGACAGGAAAGTGGTGAGCCATCACAGACTACAGAGTAGGAAACATTCCAAGGTATCCCTAAGGGAGTTACCATTGCCACACTTTCAGGAGTCCCTAAATATTATACCTTCAGGGTTAGAGGCATTGTGCAAGGGCATAGGGTTACGACATTGGTGAATGGGGGAGCTACCCACAACTTCATTGATGTTGCACTTGTCACTAGGAGAAATATCCCTACAAAGGAATTCAAGGGATTCAATGTGGTAGTAGCGGATGGCTACAACATGATGTGTACTTAGAGGATCAGAGGACTAGAAGTAACCTTGGGAAAAAACACATTGATCAATGAATTTTACATCGTGGATTAGCAGATACTCACATGGTGCTAGGAGTGAAGTGGCTATACTATTTGGGAGATATTTGCATGAATTATAAGGACATGAGGATGGAGTTATGGGACAAGGATGGGCAACGAGTTGTTCTAAGAGGTATGTCGACAAGTTACCCCAGGGTTCCATCTAACTAGTGCATGGAGGCCCTTTTTATATATGAGGACGTGGCTTGCACAACATAATGCTTGATCACTATGGAGAAGCCATCACAGGAATACCAACATTACCTCATGGATATCCAAACATTGCTTGGGAAGCATGGGAAAGTGTTTGAACCATTACCACTAGGGAGACCACCCGACAGAGAATTTGAGCATGTCATTGAGCTATAAGAGCTGTTGAAGCTCGTCATCACCACTCCCCACAAGCATCCTAAGAGATTCAAGGACAAAATAGAAAAGGCCATAAAGGATCTGCTAGAGATGGGACACATCTGACCTAGTTCTAGTGCTTTCACCTCATTAGTTGTACTGGTGAAGAAGAAATATGGTACTATGAGGATGTGCACAGACTATAGGGCGCTAAACAAGAAGACCATAAAACAAATATACCCAATACCTTGAATTGATGAGCTGATCAATGAGATGCATGGGGCAGTGTACTTCTCAAAGGTTGATATGTAATTAGGATACTACCAAATCCGAGTTAGGGAGTAGGATGTCCATAAAACAACATTCAGGTGTCACTATGGGCACTACGAGTTCTTGGTCAAGCCCTTCAGATTGACTAACGCACCCGCTACCTTTCAGTCATGCACTAACCATATCTTCAGGAAGCAGTTGAGGAAATTTTTACCGATGTTATTTGACGATCTTCTCATCTACATCAATACATGGGAGGAACACCTAAAGCATGTGGATGATATTCTCACCATTATGGAGGAACAATCGCTTTTTTCCAAGGAGGCAAAGTGTGATTTAGGTTTGGAAAAGATCCTCTATCTAGGGAATGTGATTGGTGTTGAGAGAGTAAAGGGGCATCAGGAAAAGATCCAGACAATCTTAGACTAGCCCACCCATAGGACACTCATAGATCTACGAGGATTCTTTAGGATATGTAGCTACTACATGCGCTTTGTGAAAGGATTTTTACAATTGGCGGTGCCATTAACAAATCTCACCAAGAAGGGGGAATTTCGATGGTCAGAGGATGCACATGTGGCATTTGACATAATGAAGAGGTTCATGAGTACTTTCCCAGTATTGGCACTTCCATATCTTACGTAGTCCTTTGTCCTTGAGTGTGACACATCCGATGAAGGGATATGGGTAGTATTGATGGAGAACCGACATCCGATAGCTTTCGAGAGCAGGAAACTAAGGGAGCCTGAGAGGCTCTACCTGATCTATGATAAGGAAATGTTTGCCATCATGCATGAATTAGACAAATTCATACAATACTTGGTAGGAGGATACTTTGTGGTTTGGACTAACCACGATAACTTGAGATATTTCTTGGAGCGATGAATGAAAGATAATAAAAATGGGTGAGCAAGGTGCATGCATATGATTTAGACATTGAATATGTTAAGGGGAAGAAGAATATAGTTGCTGACGCCTTATCTAGGAGACCTACAACCTTTTCTATGACAAAGATCTCAGTAGACTGGAACTCCATTCTGTTGGTGGAATACTTCAAGAATACCTTCACTTGTGAGATGATGGAGGGTAGTATCCAGGATTACAGGTACAGGGTAGTAGATGACATCATCTACTACAAAGACATGATCTATATTGTCCTTGATTCCACACTCAAGGATAAGATTTTGAGGGCAACACATGATGCACCACTTGTAGGGCACCAGGGGTATCTAAACACCTACAGGTAGGTTAGGGAGAGATTCTCATGGAAGGGTCTCAAAGGGGATGTACTTCTTCATGTGAGGGAATGTATGACTTTCCAACATAACAAGTCAGAGTTCACACTTCCTGCAGGACTGCTCCAACACTTACAAATCATATAACATAAATGGGAAAGCATCTCCATAGATTTCATCATAGTATTACCAAAGGTATAGGGCATGGACTATATTTACGTGGTAGTGGACATGGTGACTAAATATGTGCACTTCTTTTCTATTCATACAGAGTACAACAAATATCACGTAGAAGATCTATTCTTTAGTGAGGTGTTCAGACTCCATGGCCTTTCGAGGAACAAATTCAATGCTTGAGATAGCAGGTTTCTCAGTGCGTTTTGGTAGTTGTTCAGGTTATCTGGGACAGAGTTGACATCGAGCACTAGCTATCATTCCAAGACAAATGAGCAGATCGAGATAGTAAACAAATGGATCAACGGGTACCTAAGGAACTATATGTTAGGTAAAAAATGGGCATGGATAAAATGGTTACATCTCGATGAGAATTTCTACAACACCTTAAGAGTTAGGAAATCTTAAGAGTCCTGAAGGAAAATATGCAAGCCACTCAGAATCAACAAAAAATACAGTGCAGACATGAACAGGGTAGAACACAACTTTGAGGTTAGATATCTCATCTTTCTCATATTATAGCCATACAAATAGTTGTCACTGAAGAGGAGTGGTGCAAATAAGATTAAGCCACACTTTTGTGGGCCCTACAAGGTGATTGGGAGAGTTGGAGAAGTAACATATGATATGGAACTACTAGAGGGCAGCATGATTCACAATATCTTCCATGTATCCTTCCTCAAGAAAGAATTGGGACAATAGGTAATTGCTTTGGCAGATCTTCTTCCACTAGATGAGGAATGACAGTTGGTTCTATCCCCTGAGAGGATAGTTGACGTCACAGAACAAATACTTAGAAGCAAGGTCATTCGAGAGTATTTGGTTGTATGGAGAGGATTGCTCACAAAATATGCTAGCTATGAAGGGGAGTAGATCTTACAACACCTTGATCTGGAATTGCTTGAGGACAAGAAATCTTGGGAAGGGAGGATTGTAATGTCCCATTCCAATTGACCATGATGGGGGGTGAGTCAATAACCTGTACGACTTCGTAGGCTATATTCAACTAGGAAAAAAGGAGTCAAGGAGGTGTCACTAGGTTAAAAGATTGACAAACCCTAAAAGTGACATTAAGTAAAATAAACAATTATATTTAAATGGAGTTGGAGGGAAAATATTTGATTTGGTCAAAATAGGGGCAAGATCTCGAAGGTCCAAAGGAAGGATAAATAGAGGAGCAACCCTTGCCCTTGGAATTATGATCTGATATCTTATTGAGTGCTCTTGTAGCTAACATTTTCATTGGGGTTTTGGGCAAAACCCTTCCATTGTAGGTTTAGTTTCGGCAGTGCAATATCCACCCTTTCTAGACGAAGAGGAGGATTCATATAGAGTCCTCATTTGAGTTCATTATGGTGTTTTGTTCCATTCTTAAGATAATTTGGAGGCTTTCAATTCACACAGGGTGTTTACAGTAAATTTAAAGAGAATATCAATCATAAGATCCGTCGATACCCATAGGGTTTCACGCAACAGTAGTTGGAGGCACCCCGACGGGCTGAGAAAGGGTCATCCCGTGAGGCACCATGAGACACTTCACAACCATCCTGCGAGGACCCCTATAAATTGGGGGTTTGAAACATATCGAGTTTGTGATGGTGTTATGAAGAGTTTGGAGGACCGCCTGCAGAACAAACGTTGCTAGTGTAGAGCAGTGTAGGGCTTGGAGAGCCTTGGGCTTCATAGATTGACATCATTCTAGGTTTCTTGTGTTGTTTCTGTAGTAGATTGTGATGTTGCATGACAACCATTAGTTTGTGTGCCAATAATATTATGTAGATTTTATTACAACCATTAGTTATCATTGTACTGATTTGGTAATTCCCATCCATAATAAGATGCCATGGTTATCTGCTCTAATCTTGTGTAATAGATGCTTGCTATCCGTTTGACAATATTTCTCATTGAGTAAGCTATCCTATAAGAATTTAACAACACATTCACTTAAGAAGAAACAATAATTTTGAGGCAGAAACATAATATATCCACCTAGCCTAGTTGGGGACATTACACTCCCTCCCTAATATCAATGCTTTATGTTGGATAATGGTTTACGGTAAGATTCTAACAACTGAAAAATTACAAAAAAGAGAAATAACATGACCTTCTAGGTGTGTTCTTTGCAAATCTGCCAACAAGACAACATACCATATTTTCTTTGAATGTGGATTCTTGAAACAAGTTTGGGATCTACTATACAAAAATTTGCACAATCGACACTCGTTCCCTACCAACTTTTATGATATGTTCTTGTTCTATAAGAGAAGATACTTTGGAAATTTCTCCAAAAATCCTATATTGGTGTGCCTCTGGAAGGTAGAACCTAAATTTATTTGTTGGGAGAACTGGTTAGCAAGAAACAAAGCAATCTTTCAGGATAAAAACCTCCCAACCTCGACAGTACACTCTTTTTCCCGCAATTTGATTTCTGAAGTCATTTGTGCCAAAGAACGTAAGTCAAACTCTCTAGCTAGTGTTGATCTCAGTGAGAAGGAATGTGTTAATAATATCCTTAGTTAGAGTTACTTCCAGATTATGTCTCCTTCTTTTGTCCCCTCTCCTCATCTTAAGTGGTAGCTCAGGTTCAATGATCAAGACTTCACAAAATGGTGATAGTAGCATGCCAAAACGATTCTCTCTTTTGATGGGGCTTTAGAAGGAAATCCAGGGGCAACATGTGCAGGGGGTGGGTGGGTGGGGGGGGAATATATGGCCCCAATGTAAATAAGATTTTTCACTTTTATTGGGGTCTTGGATGCACTTCAAATAACCAAGTAAAAGTCTTAACAATACACATGGGGATTAAACTCATCAAAGAAAACAAAAACTTGGGTATCATTGTCCTAAGATATTCATAGCTGATCATTAAAGGTCTTTGTCAGCTTAGCAAAAGTAGTCACTGGAATCTTCATAGAATATACCAAAGGATCAAAGTTGAGGAACCAAATATCCTTTTCGTTGACTACTACCATGTTTTTCATCGGCAAAATGGGGAGGTTAATTCACTAGCTAATGAAGCTAGACATATGGCACAAGGATGTCTAAGGTCAAATGAAAATATTTCACCCACTTCCTACCTTATACTTATGCATAAGAAAACAATGTTTGTGGTTTATTAGACCCTCAACCATCTCATGATTGGATACATTCACTTGGATGAACAATATGATCCCACCTCATCTTTCCCATAGTTGCAATGAAGCACTTGGTACATGCTCTGTCTTATCCTTGTGCCAAGCCTTATTTCCTTTCAGACTCCCCCCCCCTCCGCATTTGCATTTGGGATTTCACTTTCATTTGTCGTCACTCTGTGAAGCTAGAGTTTTCTCTATTTCTCCCACATGGGGTTCATATTTTGGTTTGGGTCTGGCTTTGCAGTATCCTAAAGAACCACCATTCAAGTACTCCTTCCCATGGTTCATTGCATGTGCACACACGGGAGTTCTATCACAACCATTTAAGTTTTATGGTGGGTTGGCCTCCAACACTTTTAGGTGTTTGTAGAGCAACTGGATCCTCCTTCTCCATTCTTGGTTCCTAATTTCAATTCCCCTTCGAACCTTCACCCATCTCTCCTCATAATTTCTCAGCACTCAGTTCTCCATGTGGCATCACAATCAACCCCTCTATCACTATTGAAATTTTGAAATGGAAGGCATGAAAGGGAAACTGAAACTACTACAACAAAATATGGAAACCCTGTGGGAATCCAACACTTAGCTAGAGAAAATGTCCAAGAAAAAGAAGAAAAAAGGGACAAGGACTTAGCAATTGTCTTTAGGAAAGTCAATAGGCACATGATAAAATTCACGCCCTCAATAAGCAAATTTGTGAGGTGAAACATAGACATAATCACCATCAAGCATTAGCACCTTCAATGTGATCTCAAGCCTCATGTGAAGTCAATTAGTGTTTTCACCAACAACTAGAATGCAACAAGAATGAAGACCCTCAAGCAGAGGTGGATATAGAGATGAACCTCAACTAACTCAGGTTCCATGCAATGTAAAATTGTTTTTTTGCTAAGCTATATGTTCGAGTATACTGTTGGAAGTTTGAAAACTTTTTTGTTTATGAAGCAATAATCATAGAGCATATAAGGTTGTTTGTCTCTTTAGTCATGTTGAATATCTCTCTACACCTAGGGATTTTTTTTTAATCTTGTCTAATTCAACAATGTTGCAACCTCTTTTTACAATACAATATTATCTGTCTTTATTAAAAAAATAAATTTATGCTTTCAATATTCTATCTTGTGTTATCTCTAGATTATTATGTTATTTCATTTTGTTCCTACTCTAATATGAATCATTCTTCATCTATTTTTGGTCTATTGAGTCCTTTGTAGTGTCCGACATACCTCTCAATATGTTAGGGGGAGTAAAGGAGACCATGATTTTCTCTTACCTAGGATCTTTGAAATTTTGTTTGTTGTGCCTTTGGGTAATGTGATCCCGGGTCTTTCCTTATACTCATCTCTTTCCCTGTTTTTTTGTCTTCCACGAGATTTATCAAAAGTCTTGTTAGTTTGTTTCTCTTGGTATCCATTCTTCCTAAAGACCCTGGAAAGATGTTTTGTTTCATGTTGAAGGCGTTCTTCATCAAATACCTCGTTCGTTCAAGTAGCAAACATGTTAGTCATACCAAAATCTTGTGCGAGATGGTGATGCAATTCCATGTCCATGTGTGTGTGTGTAAGTTTTATATACCTGATCATACAATAAATCTCTTCCACACTTAGGTTTGAGAGGATAGGTGTCGATGGAATTTGTTTGAAAGTTTTGCATATACAGGTTGGCTACAACTAGGGATAAAGGAGATCCTAGTTTGCAACACCCTCTATTTTCTCATAAATTTCTTCATGGAAATTGAAGTATTTCGATTTTAAGCATATATTCACTAGGCCATTCATTTATGGATTACTGACAGCCCTAATAAATTCAATAACTCCATTTATCAAGAACCTAATATAGAGGGATGTTATGCCAAAACCTGTTAGGATATCACACTCTTCAACTTTAATCTCTTTGGTGTTGTTAATGAAATAAGTCAAATATTTTATGAGTGATGACATATGTCCAACAAGCGAAACCAACTTATTAGCAAGATATTTTGCAAGCACACATGGTGGTGATCCTGTGTTTACAATGGACCTTAAAGGAACTTTGTCTTTATGTGTCTTAGGCAATCCATACATGCATGGATAACAACTCTAGTTGGAGTCAAACTTTTCTCCAGGCCTTTATCAAGGGACAAAGATGTTATAGTTTTCATGACTTCTCTTACAATTCCCATACCAGGGTTATTGTCAATATTTTAGCAACTCCCACTCATGGAAATATGCTCCATCATTTTTTTATGGTGGTCTTCAATATCCGAAATAATTGTTGTTTTTCCTTGTCTACTTTTAAAATTGTCAAATCTCGATTACTTCTCATATTTTTAGGTTTGACTTTCCTTGAGGAAACAACACACTCTTGTATTATTCTTTTGCATTTTTTATTGGAAGAGTTTTTAATCCTTCCTCTACACAACATATTCTCTTGATATGGGGGTTTTCATGGAGCCAAGAACCCTTTTCAAAGACCTTGTTAGACAAGTCAACCAATGAATGTTGTGAATATTAACCAAAATTCTTCTTTATTTTTTACCCATTACTCTACCTATGATCTTGCTCATGTTCACCACCAAGTTCACACTTTGCAAGAACAATTTGTTCCACATTCTTCACTCATTCTTCCCCCCACTCAACAAAAGATGGTATTCTTGTTCATTGTTTTGTTTATGTCTAGTACAATGGAATTGCATGTTCATATTAATTGCTTTCTCTTGCTCGACATATGTGGATAAAATCTATGGTTTCTCATTGATCCATATTTTCCGATTGAAATATATATGCTCATCCTCATTACGTGTTCAATATTTCTCACCCTTTTGTGATTTCTTCCTCTCTAATTCAATGAATTTTCTTACAACCTTATATGTTGCCTTTTTAATGGCATGGTCAACTTTAGTAGTTGTGCTTGCCACCATACTTGACTAGAGGTCAATGCTTAGCATATTGGACAATGTTAAGTGCTATTTTAATATGTATCCTCCAACAAAATCCAAAGTTCTTCTTAGCCATTTTATCTTATTTCTCACTAACATCATTTTATCCATGTGAAGTTTGGGATGATATGACAATCATGATAATGTTCAAGAAAGGATAAATCTGCCATTTTAATCTCTTTTCAAGGGTAGCTTATAAAACACATGTGCATCAGTAAGGATTTCCCTAAACTTCAGGGACTGTTTTTGGCATACATTTTTTCATAGGTGAAATGGTTACATATTTGTTGGAGAGTTGTGTTTAGACCATGTTCTTGTTCAACATTTGGGACTCTTATGCGAGATCAATCATCAAGAACAATCACTATGGGATGAGGGATGCTTTGTAGAAGAGTAAAAATAAAGGATTTTCCTTTCATGAATATGGATTAGGCTCACTCTTTCGTGTTTGAGTTCAACCTTCATATAAAAAATCATTCGATATGTGTGGCCAAACTATACTTGTATCTCTTACATGTTTGGGTTTCCATTTTGATGTTGTTGAGCAATCTCACATCTCTAATGGATTTTCATATGAAGGTATCCCATAATGATTGTTCTTGATGATCATAATAGGTTAGAAATGTCGAACAAGCACACTCTTTGAACACAGGTTTTCAACAAATCTTTAACTATTTCACCCATGGAAAAATGAATGCCATGATAAAAACATTATTTCATATTTTTTCTTTATGTTTAATTTTGTCCATGATTTTGCTTCTCACAACTTAATTAATCTCACACTATTAAGTTGTATTATGATTATATCTTGGAATTTAGATTAGTCCACTACCTTTACCACATCCTGCACCTAGGATTGGTTCGATTATTGGAATGGATACTCTCTCTCTCTCTCTCTCTCTCTCTCTCAGCATGGCTACTATGACTCTTCAACGTAATACTCTTTGGCTCACCCTTGTTAATGGAATGGCCTTTCCACAACTCATTTAATGAAGTGTACACCATGAAAGTATTTACAAATCCTTTGAATGTATGAACTTTTCCATATTGAATTGTATCATTTTGGTAATTATAGATAAAATAAACATAATATATAACACCGTGGAAAAAAATATTGATTTAGTAGCGAAGTGAAACAATGTCATGGAGTTATATTTACTCCTTATGCCATCCCTATTTACCCATGGAAGTTTTTTGATGGAACATTGAATTCTTTTAATGGCCCATATTTGGTAAGTCTTTAAATAGCCTATGAATCAATGCATGCCGAACTTTCCCAATGATGTCCTTGCTATGACTTATGTAACGAAGTGTGTAACCTGAAAGTATTTTAATGGCTCTTATTGCATGAAATCTACCATATTGACTTCTTCTTATGAAACAACGACAAGTGGAAGTTAGCTATTAATTTTGATGGAAGATTTCTTTGTGCTTCTCCTAATGAAACATGTTATTGGTGAGTTTCTATGTCACGGTTACTTTCATGTAGCCTTCATGGAGAATATTTGAATGATCACACCTCATCCTTCTACCTTTTAGGGGACATATGGCCCATTATTTTAAGATTTCATTGATATCAACCAATGCCAATCACTACCAAACCCACATGTTGTCATTAAAAGTATTAATTGATTTGGTTCATTCCTATTTACTTATATTGACCATATGATAACTACTACCCTCCACTAATAGCTTGAACATATTTCCTATGTCAAGTACATGCAGTGCATGGTCAATTGGATTACTTGCATTCATAAATAAATGCAGATCATGCTACATATTCCCTTCCCTTTCCACTCCCCATGCACAATTGTTGGCATTGTACCCCCACACTTCTACCAATCCTTGAGCTCACTTACCCGCCAAAACCCACTCCTTGCCCTTCACAATCTCTAAGTGTGATATTTGTTGTTCACTACATTATTTTTGTCTTGCTTGAAGCACATCTCCCCACTAACACTAAGCCCTTCAATATTCCATAGAATCATCCCTTACACTAGTACTTGTAGTATCTTGCCAATCCTTAATTCAACCTTGATCCACCTCACTACATTAACATGCTATCTTGATAATCATCATGTGTGTAATTACAAGTTCATGGATCGTGCCAACATACTACTCAATAATTTTGTGCACTACAAGAATCCTTAAGAAGGTGATTACTTCTCAATAATCCAACATGGTATCATGCTCTAGATAGATATTGTTTTTTCCATCAAAGATACCAACATAAGGCCTATGACTATCATGCAATCTGTCTATGTTCTTGATAGGCACAACATGGGATTCATTATGTGGTGGGTATTTGTTTCAGATATAACAAAGACCACTGATAAAATCGTAGATTTGATAACTGCCACATCACCACCAATATCACGCCTTATACAATTACTCTCAGGGATTGCCATCTTGGTGCCATCATTCTAACCATTAAATAAATTTTAATGACTAGTCAGTTGAGCACTCAACACACCCTAAAAGGTCTATGTCAAATTTTACTTTTTGGGTACCACTTGATCTTTTTCACTGTCTAATTTGACTTCAGTATGAAAAACGTTGCCTTTGCTTATGATTTTGTTTCTCATTTAGGTCTCTCAAAGTTTGCTTGAACATGCGAAAACCCATAACTTAAAAGA